>JABXWE010013670.1:0-19170 GCA_014611495.1 Limonius californicus
AAAACCTTGGCTAAATATGTATTAATGCGCTAAAAAACACAAAAAAATGCTTTAAAACCACGAAATTTGTGTAGAAGCAAAATCTTAAGAAAATTTCAACTAGGTACTTGAAAACACAAGTTAAGAAAATTTAAAACAAAATACCCTTAAATATGCAAATTAAGGTTTAGCATATGCATTTAAAAAAACCTTGGCTAAATATGTATTTATGCGCTAAAAAACACAAAAAATGCTTATAACCATGAAATTTGTGTAGAAGCAAAATCTTAAGAAAATTTCAACTAGGTACTTGAAAACACAAGTTAAGAAAATTTAAAACAAAATACCCTTAAATATGCAAATTAAGGTTTTGCATATGCATTTAAAAAAACCTTGGCTAAATATGTATTTATGCGCTAAAAAACACAAAAAAATGCTTTAAAACCACGAAATTTGTGTAGAAGCAAAATCTTAAGAAAATTTCAACTAGGTACTTGAAAACACAAGTTAAGAAAATTTAAAACAAAATACCCTTAAATATACAAATTAAGGTTTTGCATATGCATTTAAAAAAACCTTGGCTAAATATGTATTTATGCGCTAAAAAACACAAAAAATGCTTATAACCATGAAATTTGTGTAGAAGCAAAATCTTAAGAAAATTTCAACTAGGTACTTGAAAACACAAGTTAAGAAAATTTAAAACAAAATACCCTTAAATATGCAAATTAAGGTTTTGCATATGCATTTAAAAAAAACTTGGCTAAATATGCATTAACGCAATTTTAAAATTCACAAAAAAAAAAAACGCTTTAAAACTATGAAATTCCTGTAGAAACAAAATCTTACACAAATATGCCTAAAAATAACAATATGCATTTTGCATACATACAATTCTACACCCGGTACTATACGTATTATAAATTTTACAAATTAAATATTATTCAAATGTTGTGTCTTTTTATTGCGCGTTTTTGTTTGTTTTGTCGCCCTTAAATCTTGTGACATCCATTTAAGGCATTTCTGCAGTTTACACTTAATTAAATGTTGTATTAAAAACAATTTGTGTTCGTAACACCCATCTTCTTCTCGCAACCAGTCTGGTACTAAACTTTTTAGTTTATCTAAACTAGTTGCAAGAAGTATTGTTTTAAAACTTGTGCACGCCTTATTGTTTTTAAAATAGTCTTCAAAGTGCTCAAGTAATGCTGTCACTACTTTTATTATAATTTTGGATGGCGTTTTCAGATGAACAATAAGTTCTCCAGCAGCATAATCCTTTTGAACCAAAAAAAGTTCAGCTTTACTTATTGGCGTATTGCTGCTACACATGTCGGCACATCGTTCACAGTTGAAGCGTTTTAGCGTTTCACACAAAATCGCTTCAGGAACTTGTAGCACTATAACGAACACCAGCAAAGTGAAAGCGTATTTTCAAAGAAAATGCTGTATATATAATCTATACAGTCTAAAGTTTATCCGATAAGCTGCTTCAAGACACTACATCGTTAGTGAATCACCTTTCATCCGTCTGCGAAATAATGTGTTTCCGTAAATACCAATACAAAGAAAAGTATTTAGGGAAAACACAATATTCCAGTTTCTTAATATGATTTCCAGACATTATACACGAAAATGTAATCGCAAGATAATTAGCCTTATGAATAAAAATTAAGCAATTGCTTTCTCTTAAAATTCGCTAGCAATACTTAATTTCTAATGAATAAAGCAAGCATTGCTTGAATTTGTAGCAATTAATTGCTACACACCCAAGGAAATGCTTAAAGCAAAAGGTTTTGCCTAAAAAAATTGCATTTGCTTAAAATTGATTGAATAAAAGTAGCATTGCTTTTGCTACCTAAGTAACTGCTTATAAATGTTTAAGATTACTCGACCCCAGCCTGACATTTGTTAAAGCAGTTGTAATTTGGTATTTGTCGCGTTCTCATAGTGTAAAATGGCACAGTTCCACTGTTTCTAAAGTTTATGCATCGGTTATGGCTAAAATTGTAAATAAGGCAAGGATACATTTTCCTACAACTGCCGCCGTAATTGTTGATGCTATGAACAACTGGTCTGCCAAATATGAATTTCCCGATGCTATCGGTGTGATTGACTGCACACATACATTAAAATTGCAAAATTATAATTGAAAGATGTTTTGAACAGTTAAAGGCTAGATTTCCTATTTTACAATATAAAGTGTGAAGTACTAAAATGGAAACAATTCCATCAATTATTATTTGTTGTGTTGTTCTGCATAATAACGCAAAATGGCTTAAAGATGTAGATTTTAATTTCGCAGAAGAACCTAATCATCTTGCTGTGGATGTACAAAACGAACAAATTAATTTCAATATGATTCCCCGTTTAGGTCAGCAGAAAAGAGAACTAGGTAATTACTGGAAGATTATTCGATAATTATTTCTAGTTTATATTTAGGATTTATGACAACATGGCAACGCTGTGCTTCTAAAGGAAACAAAAATGCTACAGGAATCTGTAATATCGTCGCTTTCACATGATGAATAAACTCTGTGTAGTTCGAGTCCCGCCTGCTTGGGGGCCAGACCCTGCGATCCTAGCGGACGGGACTATTTTAACGATACTATATAACCCATAAGGCTAACTCTCTTTATAAATATACTGCTCTTTGGTTTAAGTTAGGTCAGTACCCAGCTGAAATTTAACCTAACTTTAACGATTGCCAACTTTCACTTAACCTCACTGTCTACTTCTAATTTAAATAAGAGGTTTAAAACTGCAGAGTTTCCACACTTTTACAATTTGACTTTTGAGTGGGAGATTTTAAAATACACCACGTCGCAATCGATAAAGCTAAGTTAGGTTTAAGTTAAGTTAGGTACTGACCTAACTTCCAAAACTTACTTTAACGTTTGCCAACTTGCACGAAAACCAGAGAACTCGTTCTGCTTTTCCAAATTTCGTTCATTGAGAACATAGGAGAATCTCTTATTTGCCAGTGCTTTCTTAGTCAACCTAATTTAACAGAAATTCACTTTAACTTACGGTAACCTATAGCGCCAGGGTGGTCCAGTGATTAGAGCACTGGGCTCCGGCGCGGAAGGTCGGGAGTACAACCCCAGACTCGATGCCTATGGGGTGGCCTATTGCTTTAAATAATTCGGTACCTGCGTTCGAATGAACAAGGGCTATTAAGGCGGTTGTCCCATGTGTGATGCTCACCACGTGTCGTTAATTTGGCACGTGACAATCGGGTGTGACAGCAAGCATATGGGAGCTCTGACATTCCGCCTTGCAGGCAAATCCCCTTCATGGGCTGTAGAGTCTCACCATTGTTATTATTTCGTAACCTAAGTAATCTAACCGCAACTTAATCTACTTTTAATTTAATTCGATATGGCTTAACTTAACCCAACTTTGGTTTTATGCGGCCAGCATACTGTTGCTTTCTTAGTTTCTGAAGAATTTTGCTACCACTTACCAGCCGTGGTTGAAAATGGTGTACAAATCAGCAACCCTTTTTGCATTTCCAGTTATCTTTCAGCGAGGAAGTGCTTTATTTGTGCGATACTCTTTTCACAGTTAACTTAATCTGAGCTCTTTGCTAACTCAATTCTAAATTACCTAACAGAAATTTAACTTAACGTAACCTAACCTCAATTTAGTTTAACTTATCTGGCTTAACTTATCCTTCAGGTTGCTATGTTTAAAATGGTATAAAATCTAAAGAAATCCTTTTGCATTTCCTATCCCTTTACAATAAAAGAAGGCGGAACATTTCGGTATTTGTGCTTCCGTGTTATCGCAGTTAACGTAATCTAACCTAACCTAACTCTATTTTAATTTTGTTATATATGATTTAACTTTGTGTAACCTGATCTAACTTTAATTTCAACCTAACCTAACTTCTTATACTTGAATGACACTTCCGTGGAAATTTTTCACATGGCTGCTTCCATGCCATGACATAAATATAGTGGACTAAAAGGACACAAATGAATTTGATCGGATTATTAATAACACATTGCCATTTTAATATAGTTCAAATTAATATTACCTAACCTAGCTTTAACGTAACATAATTAACGGCAATTTTAACTTACCTTCAACCTAACCTAACTTTCTGTTATCGAATGACATTTTGGATTTCCGATGATTGCTTCTTCGCCAAGGCAGACTCAATAATAGAGGTGAAGGACAAGATATGAATTTGAACAGATTATAAATGTATCACGACCCCCTTGATACCCTTCGAATTAATACTAGCGCACAAAACTTCCAGGTGTTTTTTTTTATTTTCCGGGACGATGCCGCAAAATTGCTTAACACTTTTATAGCCCGCCACGATCAAAACCGGGAGAAAAACCGGAGGACTCTTCCTGCATTTCCAATTTACGTGCAACAGCAGGAACACCGGGGAGTTCTTTATTTTCGCGACATTATTTTCATTTTGTAGCGCGTTTATTTACGCCGCTGGTTCTTTATTCAAAATGGCGCGCTCGTAAAAGTTTTTATGGACCGGAACGATGAAGTAAGTTTTGAAGAAGTGATATTTTTTTCATGTGTTGTAGGTGCTGTCAGGAGTGCGCCCGCACGGAGGGCGAGCCCTGCGGGGGCGACCAGGGATTCAGCGGGACCTGCGAGCCCGGCCTGTCCTGCCAACAGCCGGGTCCTTCGCCCAGCGAGGGCATCTGCAGGCCCCTCGTCCTCGACAACTTCCAGGACACGTGAACCAGGCATTTCCACGTAAGTCGGTCGAGGGAGTGAGTAATTTGCGCCGTCGAAATTAAATAAATAATAAAAATAAAGCGGGCGAATCTCGGGGGGTTTAGCGTTCAATTTGGAGGCCACTTTGGCTGTGGTAGCCGGCAGCTCATTTAAACAATGGGGCGATGGGGAGTCCTTGCTCTGCCCTGCATTTTCTCCCGGTGATGGCAAATCCCAGATTACCGCGATTTGACAAAGGAGGGTTCCGGGATCTGCTCGATTTTTTCCTCGTCCTTGCGGAGGAGGTATTAGTCAAAATATTGCGAACTCCTCGGGGACTTAACTCGTTTGTTTTTGCTTTAACCCATTCGCTTCCTTGTATACTAGCAAAAAGGCCGTTGTTTATGATATACAGAACGTTCCAATACTTCTTTTGAAACCTGAAGTAAACGGAAAACAGGTTTAGCGAATGTTTTGCTGTAAGGAGCTATCTAAAAATTTCCCTTCTACTTGACCTTGAAGCATATACCAGAAAACTTATACATTAGTTTTAGTTACACAAATATAACCTAACATTTTAGTTGTTATCAATGTGAAACGCGAGGTTATTAAATCCTGCGATCTAACAGAACATCATTTTATCGCATACGAAACGCAAAGACCATCGAGTTTGAACTCAGAAGCAAAATAAAACCATTTCTTGTATCACAGCGATGCAGAATAACTTGGTTTTTTCAAAAGTTACATAACCTCAAAAAGTTTAAACAATATCTGCTCTAACATTTCAGATAACTTCAAATCATAATGGGTTTGTTCGTTTTTTCCTGACCCTTATAAAAACAAATAATAACAAGAAAACTATTAGATCTATAGTTTTCATTTTCGCTAACTGTTCAGGTATTCTCAGAAAAAGTATGAAAACTTAAATTATTGCGCTTATATGAGGTTTAGTCATTTAATTCCTGGAGTGGTAAAATAAAAGGAAACTAAAATGTAAAAATACTACGAATAATATTTTAGATTTTAGTCTACTCGTATTGAATCTTTATAAAAGTTTTTGAAAACAGTCCGCAAGGACATCCGATGAACCTGCTTTTAATTCGCAGGTTACATTTTTCTTAATATCTTCTACGACCTGAAATTGTTTTACTTTAGACAAAAGAAAAAAGTTTGCTGGTCTCAAATTAAGTGAATACAGGGGGTGATTGATCTCAGTAATGTCATTTTTCTGAAAAATGACTTCATAATCAGTGCAGAAAGGACAGGTGCATTTTTGTGTACCTACTCAAGAGATACGCTGCTATAATCCATTTCCAGCATTTACTGTTTATTCTTTAGGCACAAATTGTTTATGGATTGCACTATGTTAATTGAAAAAGGTAATCAACCTGGTTTTGATTCACGATTTTTGCAGACGAAATTCTTTGGGGCTTGGTGATGATTTTCCAGCACGAACAAAGTCTGTGCACCATACAAGTATTCTATGTTTTTGCCAATTGGTAAATTGGAGCAAAAAACATTGCACCCATTCTTCTTTCCTAAATCTGCACGTAAAATTTGTCGAATCGTCTCCTTATAGATGTGCAACTCATTCGGAGGGTGACTCGACGATTTATTGCCACCATTCCACAAACCTTTGCATTTCAAGACATCGAGGAACCTGGTTCTAGCATAATCTTAAACAGCCTCACTTCCGCCTTTTACAATAGTACGACCTAACAGTATTATACGTGTACAGTGTCCAACATTTCATACGTTTTCCTTAGTTTACTTACACATTTAATATTCAATCGTTGCTCCGTGACGACTGTCACGAAGTGTCAGAAACACGACGTGCGCGCTAGGATCTTGTACAGAAACTAACAGCTGTTTGATCTTCGCTTAACCACCGTCTATCGGTAAAACTGCCAACTACGAGGCTTGTTCCAACTGAAATCCATCTTTGATCAACTTAGCCTTGAAAACAGATGCAATAATTCAAATGACGTTTGTTAGTGTTAGTAGTGTTTGTAAGCTACAAATTATAAAGTTTCTGGCATTTAAATTTGGTTCTGGCTTTTAAAACTTCGATTTTGAAATGGTGTTTGTTGTTGAAAATCAGCGTGCGGTCATATCAATTATTATGCGCTGAGGGTGTGCAGCCATTGCAGATTTATACGCGAATGCAAGGAGTGTATGGAAATTCATGTCTTGCGTACTCAACTGTGAAGGAACGATGCAGAAAATTTAAGAATAGATAATAGGGGACTATGGATCAGCCGCGACCAGGTGCACGGTGTACTGCATTAACAGAAAACAATATGGCACGTGTGGAAGGCCATATTAGAGAAATTCGTCGAATTTCAATTAGAGAAATTTCAGAAATTGTTGATGCGAGTGTAGGATCTGTCCATAGGATTGTTCCTAATCTGGGTTACAGCAAAGTTTGCTCGCAATGAAGAATAATGCTTGCGAATGGGCTTATCTCTGCAACACCTCACAGACTATAGGCAAAATGGTGATGAGTTTCTTCTGTCAATATTACAAATTACTTTCGGCTTAGACCGCGTCGTCATTTGGGAACTACATCCAGCATTATCAGGTACGGACCGACCTGTAGCTTGTCTGCCTTTACAAGCATTTGCTCTAGAAGTTTGAGAAATATTTGTTCGTAGGCCCTGCCTGCCTAAGCGTCAGTAAGGAAATTAAATTGCCAAGCCTCGCAAGTGACACAGAACTCCTAATGCTTTAAAGGTTACAAAAACTTGATCATCGAAGCCTTACATAACCTCACAAATAAAAAAAAGCTCGTTCGACGGTAACCTTTGTTTCGTTACTTTTCTGCTCCCTCTCTTTTCTTATTTGTGCTGTTTTCGGTAGACAAAGTAGAAAAGAACATTATTCTAATCTAAATTCTGGTCATTCTGTAGTTCACAATCATTTTTAGTCTGCAACTACATAAATACCGATGGAAGTACATTTTTAAAACAATTTTCATTCATTTTCAGAATCCTAAAACGGACGTTTCTGTTAAAATTGCGAGTTGGCATTTTTTTACGATGTTAGTACGTTACCTGTACATACTGTAGCATGAAAAAGTAAAAATGGAAGTGGTGATTAACAGTGTTGCTTGAGATTCTACTTCAGTTTCCAGGAACGCAAGGGAATTATATAAGAATAAAAAGACTTAATGTAAACATTTAAACATAATTAGAATTCTTTCATGTCCGTTTTCCACGCAACTTCAAAGCTGCCGTTTCCCTTTGAAGATCAACAATTAAAAGAAATCATTTTCGAAAATTAATTCATGTCAGAAACTAATCTTTCGGACTGGGAAATTTTTTTCCAAAGGGCTAACTTTTCGCGAGGGGTTGATTAATCAAAAGACGATTAATATCGGCGGAATTTAAGTGCAAAGAGCAAACTTTCGGGCAGTTTTCAATGCGAGCATTGAGGGATAAAATAGAGAGAAGTTTCACTGCCGCAGTAGCGAGTTGTCTTCTTGCAACTGACATCTGTTTTTGCACGAATGAACCCTTTTTACATTACCTTTTGTATACCTTCTTAACGCCGAACAAATAACCTTTTGTTACTCTTAAAAGACAATTGATTTTGAATCAGTGCGAGCAAAGTTATCCGGAGACGGTGCAGTTAAACTAAACTAGAATTGGATGAAGTGGGAATTGTGTTTACGCCACAGTTACCACTCGATTGTTTTCCGGCTTGAAATAATTAAACAACTGCACGACGAACCTAGTATTGTTCTTAAAACTAACGCCAACTTAGTTCCATTCAACACCTCTCGCGTGTTCCCCGAAAATCCTTTCATTTTAGGCCCAAGTTATCAAGAAAATGTTCAATGAAGGTTGGCTCAAGTCAAAATACAGTGTGATTGTAAATGATTGAGGACAGTTTGAATTTACCGCCACAAATTTTAGTGTATTTCACATGTTGGTTGTGGCTATATCAATCTAGGGGCGGGGTTTTCTATAAATACATATTTCATGGTCGCCGTATTTATGATTTCTGCTGTTTCTCATCGTTTTAATTTTTGTTATTTGCTTTACCTTTATATCAAAAAAGTTCTTTTCAGAACTAAGTTTATTGTGTATTAATTAAAAAGATAAAACTATTGACTAAAATTGTTATTAACAATTAATATATACCTATCTCAGTTATCCCTATTTGAGACGCCACTGATGAGAAATAAACAGCTGACAGGTGTACTGTATTTGCTACCAACATGACAATAATTTCTTATGGCGGTAAATTCAAACTAGCCTCAATCATTTACAATCACACTGTATGTGTCGTACATTTTATAATATTTATTATATATTTCCGTCCAACAACATCATCCACATGAGATGATCTCCGTACAGTTGCGGAGTAACAAATAATTGTAGCGATACAACTATACTAAATAATGATAACTAATGTTATAAATTGCATGGCTTAAGTAAAGACACACATTTTCCAAGCCCTACGCAAAATGTTGATCATCCTGTATATGCTTATATGATATTTAGAAGGGTGGAAGAGGCTGCGTCGTTATAACCGGGGGTCCTCGAGGCTTTAATCTGTACGCACGGCGGCGGCGGTCAGGGTGCGGCGAAAACGGATCTCCCCCGCTTACCGGAACCATCTTCCGGATCCGGATGCAGGAACAAGATGTAACCCGACCACAACACGAGAATGGCGCAACAATAATAACATCTTACGTGCTGCCGGCTAAATTGCGTTTTCTGCTGCGGTCTCGTTTAAGCCCAGATTGCGCCCTCTCGGATCCAACTCCGACGAAGAGTTCCAGTTTCGATTGACCATTGAATAATCCAACGCTTTAAGCTAGACATGGATGCATTAGCGATGTGTTGGATTTAATCTCGAATTGGATTAGGCTAAGTGAGATGCAAATTATGGAAATTTGGATGCAGCGCCGCTTCATGAAGGAACTACGTTCTAGGAAACTTTCCGTGCGAAAAGCACAAGTTAATAAACCTGTTCCTGTTTTAATTTATTCGTGTGGGCAGATTTAACTAGAAAAATGTTTGTAGTTTACTTAAAATTACTTTTTGTAATATTACTTGACCTTGAAGCAAATACTGGAAAACGTATAGATTAGTTTTAGTTACACAGATATAACCTAACATTTTAGTTGTTATCAATGTGAAACACCATAATGAGGTTATTAAATCCTATGATCTAACAAAACATTATTTTATTGCATACAAAACGCAAAGGCCACCGACTTTGAAGTCAGAGGCAAAAAAAAAACCTTTTTTTGTATCACAGCGATGTAGAATAACTTATGGTTTTTTCACAAGTAACATAACTTCAAAAAGTTTAAACAATATCTGCTCTAACATTTCAGAAAAGTTACAGGATCAAATCACAACGGGTTTGTTGGTTCTTTCCTGACCCTTCCAAAAACTGATAATAATAAGAAAACTATTAGATCTATATTTTTTTCACTAAATATTCAGGTATTCTCAGAAAAAGTATTTTTTTTTAAAGAATCGTGGAGTTGCCATAGCAACTCCACGATTCTCATGCCACCCCGCTTACCTCGGATCAGCGCACGTAGCGCTATGCACGAGTCTAACATGCCCCACCCTTGTAAAACCCCCCCAACTATGCTACCGAGTCACTCCCGCTGCTCCAGAATTAATTAAAATTCGGGCCACAACGGGAGTCGAATTCGGGTCAACCGGTTGCGAAGCGGACTCTCGCCCACTGCGCCACCCGGTCGCCAGAGAAAAAGTATGAAATGTTAAATTATTGCGCTTATTTGAGGTTTAGCCATTTAATTCCTGGATTGGTACAATAAAACGAAACAAAAATGTAAAAATACTACGAATAATATTTTAGATTCCAGTCTACTCCTATTGAATAGTTATAAAAGTTCTTGAAAACAGTCCGCAAGGCCATCCGAAGAAACAGCTTTTAATTTGCAGGTTACAGGTTTCTTAATATCTTCTACGACCTGCACTTTAAGCAAGAGAAAAAAGTTTGCTGGTTCCAAATTAAGTGAATACGGTGGGTGATTGATTTTAGTAACGTCATGGTGTCTGAAAAATTACTTCATAATCAGTGTAGTACGGGCAGCTGCATTTTTATGCACCTACTCGAGATATGCTGCAATGATCTACTTCCAGTATTTACTGTTTGTCCTTCAAGCACAAATTCTTTATAAATCATACAATGTTTATCGAAAAAGGTAATCAGCATGGTTTTGAGTATTGGGTATTGGTGATGATTTTCCAGTACGAACAAAGTCTGCGCACCATACAACTGTTCCCTGTTTCTTCTTTCCTAAATCTGCACGTAAAATTTGTCGAATCATCTCGTTATAGATATGCAACTCATGTGTCAACATTCGGACGGTGATTCGATGATTTATTGCCACCATTTCACAAACCTCTGAAACCGAAACTGCATTTCAAAACATCGAGGAACGCCTGGTTGTAGTATCATCTGGAACATCCTCACGTCCGTCTTATACAATAGTACGACTTAAGAGTGTTATCAGATTTAAATAGAAAAATATTTGTAGTTTACGGACAATTCCTTTTTGTAACATAACCAATAGCAAAATAGAAAGTAGGAGAACTTTTCAAAAACGGGGATTGAAGGAGTAGGTAAATTAGGCAGGGGAAGTAGTTACAGATATTGAAGGGAAGTAAGAAAGCAGAGATGTATGTAAAGGGGGCGAAAAGACTTGAATCAAGGTGACGAATGAAGATTCCACAGCGGTGGAAAAAAACGAGGTACATAGCTGATGAAGGATAGGACATACAAGCACAATGGGAACAAACTTTACAGTATTGTAAAATTGGGAAAAGAGTGGAAAGGAAGTAAGATGCAATTAAAAGTGAAGAGGTGAACAATAGAGATCAGCTAGAGCTTGGCACTGGCAGGACGAGATGAAACCCAAAGAAGGAAATTTAAAATAAGAAACAAAATGAGAGTGGCGTGCACAAGTTGAAAATGGTAAGACAACGGGAATAGGTTAAAGGAGCAAAAGAAGATGACCCAGAAGATGAATATATTGCAGACGGAGCAACGCTTGAAAGAGAAATGTAATGGAAAAGAAAACCTAAAGAAAGAAATGATAGAAGAGGTTGAATAACAAACAAAAATAAATAGAAAGAATTTAAATAAAAGAATGCCTAAAGAGAACGGGGGAAAAGCATTGAAGGGTAAAAGATTAGTAAATTCGATAAGTTGCAAAAAGGAAACGAAACAAATGGACAAAGATTTTGAAGATTATAAAATATATGTGGAAATGTCGAAAATTAAGGAAAGCAGAAAATAGAATTGCTGCAGATAAAAAACCATTAAAAAAACAATAGAGAGGACAGGAAAATGATGGAAAAGAACTTGAAGTTAGCGAGAGAGTGTGAAACCGAGAGGAAGAAATTCAAAACAGAAAAAAGAAAATTGGGGAGAAACAAATTCAAGAATGTTCGAAGGTAGCAAAGCAAAGCACAAAAAAATATTATGGCAAGGACTTAAACTGCAAAATAAGGATATATTCAATAGCAAAATATTGAAAATGTCTTAGATTGTAGTAAAGGAAAATAGACAGCTGATCATATATATGAGAGAATTAAAAAAGATGGAAGATGCCATGAAGAAAGTGATAAGAGACTAAACGAAAGGGAAGATATTTAAAAAGAGGAAATGAGATGGGTTTTTAGTTAGTTGGCTTTGCATGGATAAGATCTGGATTGCGATTTTCTATGCATATCTTTGCAATAAGTCTATATTGGCCCACTGTGCATTCTTCCTACAAATTTTCCTCAGCAACTACAGTAAAATATAGGAAGGGAGGAATGAATCGGAGGTAAAGGAATACGTTAGAGCCAACCAAACGATGACAATACTGTAGCTGAAGCAAGGTTTGAGAAGCGTAAGAACCTATCAAATAGGAGCAAGAACGGCTGTGGAAGAATCAAAATATTAAAATTATGAAGGTCTTGAAGAGTGGCCGGAGGAGAAGAGGTTAAAACTGGAGACAACGATAAAATTGGGAGAGGTGGAAGAAATGGTAATAAAAAAGCTAAGAAGTAAAATAGATAGGATTTTTAAATTTGGAGTGACTTTTGGAGAGAGTAAAGGGAAATGAAATGGCGGAGAAAACGTTAAAATGGAAATACAACTAGATGGTAGTAGGATAATGTAAAAAAACATGGAATAAAAGAAAACAATCTCACAGGAAAAGGCACTAAAGATGCGGCTTTGTACGAAGACAGCGTTATATACAACCAAGGGGAATAAACCGAAAATAAGGAAAGATAATGTGAATAGATAGAAGTGGTTGAAGAAGATAGGAAGACGGATAAGAAAATTAAATAGAGTAGAACATATTAAAAATAGAAGGTGGGTGATAACGGTGGAAAGAGATTAAGAAGACGTAAAAGGGTTCAAAATGATAAAAGTATTTAAATTGGAGGAGATCTTGAAGAAGATAGCAACGATACTAAGAATAGTTAAGAAGAGGCAACGTATTTAAGTAATACACAGAAAGATGGAGAGCTCAATGCTGAGTATGAAACAAGACAGATAAACGATAGAATGGATTAGGAGCCGATCCAATGTTATCGATATCCCGGAAGCTGTAGCGAAATCTAAGTGGTAGTGGGCCGGAGATTCGGTTTGGACAACAGCTGACACATGAACCTGGAAAATCACCGAATGGAAACCTAGATTGGGAAAGATAGCACGAGCAAGACACAGAACAAGGTGTTAAGATAACATCCAGCAGCAAGTAGGAGTGCAGTGGATGAGTTTACCTGCAGTAGAGGGCAATGACAGCGAGATGGAGAGGCGTATGTACAAAAATGGAATGTGTAAGCTCTGGAGGTGTTGATGATAATGATGAATGTATCTAGACGAAAAAATTAAAATGGAAGATAAGAGTAGGAGTAGTAAGTTGGGGACTGTATGAGGAGTTTAACAAAAAGGAAGGTAGGCCGAGAGAGTAGAATGAAATGTTTTGCAAAGTGTTCATACGTTTTTAAGGCTTCTAGTTCACCCTTTTCGATTGGACGAGTATAAACTATTCAAGCGGTATTCCGAAGTTGTTTCTATGCAGTTGCTAATAAACAAGGAAGCGGTAAAAAAAGGTCATTATTTAGGGTAAAACTACACGGACGGATGTATCGCTGCGTGTTTCACGCTGCGAGTCCCACGCCCAAGTGTAATGCATAGTTTTAAATGTCCTGAACTACACCAGCGTGAAACACGCGGCGTTTTGTGAGCGTGGACGGAAGCAACGCTGCATGCGACGCTAAATACGTCGGGCGGAGATAACGTCAAGAGTGCAACATATTGTTTTGCTAGAAGTAAACTACACGACCGCGGCGTATTAAACGCTGATTACAGTCTCAGTCGAAATTAGCAATTCATCGGTGGATCTGCGATCTGCAATTACTCGTGAAAAATGTTCGATACGGAAAGGTTAATAAGTGAAGTAGAGAAACACCCTGCTCTGCTGCTCTACTATTCACAGACATTCGAACATAACAGAAGAACTTTTCAGGGTATTGTTTATGTTAATTAAATTTTAAATGAAATTGACCTGTAGATAGTCTGCTCCGAAGAATGGGATGTATCCACCAACAACGGTTTCTTAAACGTATTATACACACTCATTGCAGCAATACAACCTACTTGTACAACATCCATTATGCCATTGACTGTATTAATAACGATATCAACGCTCTCGTGTAGTCGCTAGACGCCGTGGCAGCGTGAAACACGCAGCGATAAATCCGTCCGTGTAGTTTTACCCTTAAACGAGCGGAGCCCGAAGCGCCAATTGACATTTGAATCGCTTTCAACTCCCTTCGAAACAATGCCCTTTTGTTCCGCCCGCTCGAATCTTTTCACTCACCTTTCAGGGGCCTTTATGGTCTCAAACCGGTGCAGTTTTCGTTTCTGTTTCCGGTAGTTTGCAGTTTGACGAGTGGCGCGCTTCGAATTTAACTTTCTTTAAAGGCAAGAACAAAAAGGGAGCCCCGAGTTTTGGCATTAACGAGTGTATTCGACATACGGAGCCTGTACGCGACACAACGAATCGACCTGAGGAGCAACTTTCCCGAAACTTTGTTCCGCCAATTCGGGGCTTCAAACCCATGTTCAACATAATTCCGATACTGAAACAATTTTATCCTTTCCACCTGTCAGGGTTCGTCGGCGCGAGGTTAAGGGCGCGGCGCGTCTTATGTGGGCTTAAACTGGAAACCGTCTAAATGAATCTTCTCGCGTTCTTTTTGCCCAGCTATTTTTGAAATTCCTTCCGTCAGATTCGAATCGCCGTTGCATTTCAATTCGGAAAAACAACTTATTTCCCGATATCCGGCGTATTTGTTCCTATTCCCCCGGAGACTCCGATACAGCCGATACATTTTAATAGAATCAAATTTACATTATATAAAATTCCTGCGTTGTGGGGCCTTTTCGCGGAAAAGTGTCACGACGGCCCTCCTTCGATTTCCGCTCCAAGCGGGTACGATAAGGACGGAGGGCTGCACGAGGGAAAAGTCGCGGAAAATGGGGTTCGACGTGAGCTCGATTTTGTACGGCGATAGCGAGGTTTCAATGTATGCTCTTCTGACTTTCTTAAATTGTACGAGCTCAATGGGGTACAAGAATGGATTGTACTGCGATATTGATATCCGTACAGAGGAAACATGAGAGGAAAACTGAACAGCTGCGTCGAATGGAACTTCAATTAAAATGTTCGTATGGCATTCTTGTTGGTGAAAAACAGGGCTACTCGTTGGATTGAATAATCTGTACGTGGAACATTAGTAGAGAAAGATTAAAAATGGAGAGCGAGAGCGTGAATGATAGAGATAGAGACAGAAAGTGGGGCGGGAGAGAGGAGAAAGGAAGTTGGAAAAACGCATACAAGAAATATGGTGGTTTCATAATTTTTCTTTCTTAATTTTCAATCGTAGCTAGTTTCTAATATTCTTTGTCACTACCCTACCTTTTTCTATTTCTCTTGTTTTCTTTCTATTTCGCTTTCCGCTTCTTAAAGCAAGGCAAAATACGCTTGAAAATTCTTTGACAAAATGCCTTGATTTGTTTATTTTAGTAGGGAGAAAAATAATAAAGAGAGAAACAAAGCCGATAGGGTTGCCAAAACCTCGATCTCAAATATTCCTAGAATTTGATAGTTGGTAATCCTGATACTCTTTCCCCCTCCTCTTTTAATTTTTCCTTCCTCTTCTACCATGTACCCTGTACCCAGTACAGATTCACAAAAATATATGTATTAATTTTAGGCACAACAAAAAAGAAAATTTGGATATTCTTTTAAGAATTGCAAATATTTTAGTATGGTACAATTAGGAAAGAAGGAATGAGAGACAGAGACAGCGGTACATCATCATCATCATCATCATCTGACATGGAGCTGACTCGATAGTCGATCCTGGATACGAGGCCCACCCCATGCCAGTAAGGTGGGTAGGAATTTCCGGGATAGGGCGGGATCGGGTGGGGCATTGCACAACGTTAGCATGCCTGCAATGTATACCGCAAGGCACCGCTGTTGCAACACCGGGTAGTTAGTAAGCTACGCATCAATGGGATTTTGAGTACGCACCCGGGACCGTTATAATATCTATTAGATTCGACTAGACTACAATACTAGACTGCTTGATCACTTAGCTGTTCTCCTCCTCTCGCCCTCGTTTTGCTGGTTTCTTCGTTGTTTGCTTGCTGACCTCCGCCTTGTCCCCTTTGATCGGTCCGCCTATCGAGCCGAACCAGCAGCCCAGCATCAGCAGCAGTAGGAGTTGGTCGCTGGTTCCGTTGATCGTTGGTACTCCCTCAGTCCTCCCCCTTGGTCCTTTCCCCCTGAATAATTCTCGTGCACTTCGCACTAAATTGTTTTGTCCTAAACCGCCCAAGGTCCGTGCGCACTCTCGTCTTATACGCGCAGTCCGTACGACTGGAATGCTTATTCAGAAGATCTTGTAACGTATAGAAAAGCGATTTAACTAACTATCACTAGTGGATTAAACCAAAATATGAGTTGCCTAATGGAAAATTAAGTCAGATACAGTTTTAAATCGCTACCCCACCTTTCCTAATCTTTGTGAATGAAGTGAGTTTTAAGAAAGTAATGCTAATCAACTAGACGACATACATCAATCCACTAACGCCATTCAGTAGGTCTTTTCTTCTATTTGAAGTTATAAATAATTGTTATTATTATTATTATTATTTTTAATAAATTCTTGTTAATAATTCACCAACAGAGTATTTTCCATCACCACTACCTTTTCTAGCTATGAACTTTGGATAAATAAATCGATTTTTAGTAGCGTAATTTTATGTGGTTCCTACACGCTTAATAACAATGATTTCAATTAAATAAAAACTTACTAGCAACAAAAGAATGGATTGGTTATCTAAACTAAAAGAAATAAATGCATCCGTTGAGATTAAACCACTAAACTAGCTGACCTGTTAATATGTAAGCAAAACTATACACACTAAGTTTAGTAAAGGGAACTAATGAACTAAACAAAATGAATGGTTCAACCAATGCGTAAATAAATGAAATAAGGTGTAAACCGCTAAACTATCTGCCCTATTAATCTGTGGAGATGCGCCCAAGTAAAAGCTATGGGCAATTTCGAGAATTTATTTAACAACTTACGTATTTGAATTATTCTTAGTAACTTATGCGCGCACTGTACTCCGATCTACTCAAATTTCTATTTTTAGCCCAACACTTGTTGGAGTCTTTCGGGCAAGTAGCGCCTTCTTTCTATTTCACGACCGCTTTTATTTGTTAAAACCCCGCACTGCACGCCTGAATTTACCCTAACGCTACTGAAAAATCGAATTTGCGACTACGAGTCAGAATATTTCTAAATTGTCGCTCGTCCGAGATCCTAAATTTGGTTACTTTTTTTATCAATTCCTCTTTTACCTTACGCTGTCGAGGAGGTTGCTATTCATTATATATATATATATATATATATTGCTGTATTACAAGTGATAAAATTTCTTACATTAAATAAATAATCAGAAAAGTGAATTGGGTACAAAACATTAATAAAGTGTTCATACAGCATATTCTCACCTGGACTCTTTAATGAAGTTAATTGAATTCTCAGTGCACTAAAATCTTTTATCAATCTCAGGGTTGCAAATTGGGACTCACAGCAAATATTCAACCATCGACAACAAATAAGGGATATAAACGAATGAAAGGCATTAGATAAATCGTTGAAGAGTACACACATAGATACTGTTTAAGCTAAATCTTTTAGCAATATGATTACGAACACATTTATCATTGTTACATAAAATAACATCAAGAAAGAAACACATTAAAATATTCTTTTAATCTAGTTTATAAATCCACATTAATTTTTGGAACGGCTTTGATATCACCCACCTTTTGAAAACTTGCTGCATATTTAAACGCTGACATGGTCGGCCTTGGAACGAATCGTTGCATGCGGTACAGTTGCGTTTCTTATTAGCATGTCTTGGAATCTTCTCCAAATTTATCGAAATACACCAATCTTCAATAACTATTGTGTAGTGTAGCTTAATTCTTGGTATAGGAATTTCCGATCAAAGTAAGTAGCTTCCAGTGTTTAATCATTGGCAAGATCACTTGAGTTTTGTTTGGATTCAAGAATATAACCTCTCTTAAACACGTCGTTATTAAACTTTTTTTTTATTTAAATGGATTAAATTAAAAATAATTTTAATACTTCATTAAAGATTTTTTTTTATTATAGATGTTGTGGTTAGATAAAGTGATTTCAATAATGTTTTGAGTTCCAATAAAGAAACGACTCTGACCATCCACTTTGAAAACAAAAGAACGTCGAAGTAAACCAGCCTTCAATTTCATTTTCCGAAGCACAACATTTTCACAATGTTCTTGGAAATTTCATAGTAAGTATTTAAAAAATACTTAAATCAACTTAAAACATCACAACACACAGTTTTATTGTTAAATAAATCAAATTTAAGGAAATTTTTAACAATTACGGAGTAGCACCGAAAGCGTGCTCTCTCGACGAACAAAAAACTGGAACTGAACAAATTTTCATGCCAGAAACCTCTACAAATTTCAACAAAAAACATCATTTCTAAGCAACGTCCAAAGACAAGCACAGAATCGAAAATTTCTAGAGGATTCCAACCAATAGAAATTAAGTACAATAATTACCTAAATTACATGAAAATCTTATAAACTAATTTATCTTTTTTATAAATAAATTTACATGAAAAACACTTTCATCACTGTATTACTCACATCAAAATACACATTTTTACGCCAAACATTTAAAGATTTAAGCCGAAAAAGAAACAGATTATAAAAAGCCCCAAATCCCATTACACAACCCTGGTTTATTATCATCAGTATAAGATGTATGGAACAAAAATAAAATATTGAAGCACCTTCACACCCCAATACGATTTCACAGCAATATATATATATATATATATATATATATATATATATAAGCG
>JABXWE010013672.1:0-23360 GCA_014611495.1 Limonius californicus
TAATGTCTTAAGTTAATAATTAATGTCGTATTCGAGAACTTCTTAAATTCTTAAATGTAATTGAATGAAATTGTCGTGGTACTAAAAACACTTGTAGTAACATAACTTACTTTTCCAATTATTTTATATACGCTGTGTTAAGTCTTGAAATAAGAGAAGGCAATAATAAAAATTCCACGTTATACAAGAAAGTTTTTCCACAGCTGGTAAATAGTAGTTGTTAATTTCTACGACATCAAAATCTTGACAGATATGATGAATTATTCCCTAGATACATAATCTTCCAAAATTCTCCCTAGGGAGTTTTTATTATTAACCAACATTTTATGTAAATAATTCATTTATTAACAGGAAAATTAAATGTTACATTTTCACAAGAAGTTAAATTAATGGAATGTGGTACAACATCAAAAGTATAATATTCATTTACATTTGACTTTAAATTTACTGTGGCCTTTAGGTCACAATGCTTGTACCCTGAAATACTTGGTTCGCAATGGTTGCTTTGTTCTCAATGGAATCTTCAATATAACCTTCTGCGATGACTGGCGAAGCAATCCCCCGTGACGCTTTATGGTAGTTATATCTGCTCCTGCGTCGGCTAGCAAAGTAGCCGATGATCTTCGCAGACAATGGCCAGTATACGAAGCTGCATCTAGCAAATTTAGAAAAACAGCAACCTTGCTTAGTAGGTTTGCTAGCTTATTTTTTCCAACTACCTGTAGTGTACATTTCCCAGATGTACAATACAAAAAAAAACCGATGATGATTGGTACGAGAAGGACGTGGTTTTGCATATTTACGATATAAACTATGACAATTCACATTTTCTTATTCTTCTGTAACCACAACTTTCTTGGTAGCTTGTTCTATGTGTTAGGGATACTGATTATCAAGGAAGAGCCTACGTCTTGAATGTTGTCTACGGTTGAATTAATCAATTCTTCTGTACGGCATGCTCCAGCAATTCCGAAAATTCGTGCTGCATCATCATTGACAGCTTTTCTGTCCCACTGCTGGACATCGGCCTCTTCTCTGCCACGTGTTTCTCTTCATCGCTAAGGTAGAAACATGGGGGACTTACAGTTTAACGTCGAGTCCGAACGACAAAAATTCCAGAAAATATTTCCCACGGTTGCAAACCGGATTGGGAAGTCGTGTATGGTGGGTTACAAACAAGATTTCTATAAATCCGCATAGTAATGCTTAGGTTTCGAACCCAAGCCGGGATTGACGTTTTACTCAGAAAGCGAGCGCTCTACCAACTGAACTACCATCACACTTATTGAGGGACCTACATATGAGTCCCACATTAAATCGACAAAAAATATTATATTTGAGAAAAGGGGGAATGTTGCTTTACTTGCACCCGTAATAAAATGATCTCCTTGTCATATGCAAAAAATATTACAATATTATTGCATAAGTTGTTGAAACAATACAAAGGGCACACTTCAAACATAAACTTTAAAACAACTTTTATCTCAGGGTTTATAGTATACATTTTGGTAACTGCTGTATAACCTTTAAATTCTTGCGCTGGTTAACGGAACTATGCGAAGAATACAAGGTAGTCAAAATGAACTTATAAAATATGGATGAAAAAAAGAAATTAATTAATTGTTATCGAATTATCTAAGTTTTTTCTTATAAAACGTTAACAAATAAATGCCAAAGTTACATGAAATAAATGATAAGGTATAATTTAAGAAATCACTTTTAAAGCGACCTTTTCACGTAGAAGCACTTGCTTATCTCCTTCTGATGTTGGCAAAATGTCCTAGATGAAATTACAATGACACTCCTGTGCCATGTCGATCTTGAACTTCACAACGAACGTCCATCAATTGTTGCTTTTTTCTAAGTTCCTCGCAGAAAAACTTTGGACTAGGTATCTTCGTATTTTTTTCACAGGGCAATTAACCCAAGTATTATTTACTGCTTGTTACTTTAGATGTTCAAATATACCAATAAACTTGTAAATACGTTGCACCTTTATATTTTCTTTCTAAATTGTTATCCCCAAACTAGCTTCACGTTTCAAATTGTTGTTGATTCGATGTCATTTATTTGTTTGAATTTATTTTAAATTAACTTCTTTTGCTATTCAAGTTGCAGTTCCAGATTATCATGCGAATATGTCCTAAATAATTAGCAGGTATTAAGTTTCTGTCCGTCTTGTAGATGATTCGTAATCTGGAAGTTTGTTGCCGGTTTATACGTCAAACGCAGATATGTAACACTCCCCAAGTTTTTCTATAGGGGAGGTTAACTGTTTTTGGGATCAAGGCATACAAATCATAATAATGACAAAAAAAACCTTAAAATGCATATATTGAATATTAAAAATTATGGGCAAGATTACAACACAAAGTGGAAATCCATCATACAGGCTGGTCCTTGCCCAATCTATTAATAATGAAAACCGGGAGAGATTATGTCGACCTTTGACCTATTTCAACCTGGTTCTCGAATTCCAGGAGGAATATTTGTTATATACAAGTTAGTTATTATAACATAAATTTGCAAACCTTATCTGGACGGTCTAATGTTGATTAATATCCATTTATTTGAAATTCACTTTTGATTACGTGACGAGTTCGAACGGAATGAGTTGTATTACTTTAGATATTATGAATTTTACTTCTAAGTCCCATAACTGGAAGGACTTTTCCAATTAAGATTTTTGAAATTAAAACATGATCAATTTTGAATTCGCGGTTGAGTAATTAACCCGACTCGGATAGACACGAACTGACTGACTTCTTGCAATTTACTCTGCAAGTAAACTATTTCCGGATCAAGTTTCGACATAATTTTCTGCCTTTGGTCAGGTCTGGAGTAATATGTTACTGGTTTTCTGAATTTGCTTACAATCTAACAATTCTCTGGGAACTGTATTCTTTGCACTTTTTTCCCCTTAGTTAATTTCCATTATATGTGCTGATATTCTAATATTAAATTACATCCGTTTTCAAGTCTGTGAATTAACCTGTCAGCTTAAATAAAAGTGATTTCCCTGTGTACAGGGTGAACACAAAAAGTTTGTTTCATTATCTATAAAAACCTTATAAAAACTGCGGCTTGCTACACTATCCCCGGCTTTTCAAAAGATGTCTAGGGCCTTGAACGGCCCTAACATCCTTTTACCTATATTCCTTCTTTCTAATTTATTTCTACTCCCTGTCTATCTTAATTGTTTCTATCCTGTTGTTATTTTTCTAAGTTTCTTTTCTACTTATTTTCCCCTATCCTTAATACTAAAATGTCTGTTTTGATGAAGTGTCTCTTTTGTCCATTAATAATACTGCTGCGCATACACTTTTTTTTTTGTTTATAACCACTTTTTCACTTTATGAGAGGCCATGATTTTATTATTTTCACTTTTTCACTAGCTTTTGTCTTTTTGTTGAACGCTTGTTGCTGGAACTGTGTTGGTCCGGACTGCTGATCCTTCCTTGGTCTGCGATTGGTCTTTCTATTTCGTTGTTGCTGCCATTTTGTTGGTTTATTTTTGCTTCATGAAATTTACATTGTTTTGGTTAATAAAAGGAAAAGGATTGTGGTAGAGACTGTTACCACGGATTTTTGTTGGTCTTTATTAAAAGGATAATTAAGGTATGGTTCAAAAATATTAGTTTTAATTTATTGCATCAGTCCAATGTTGTAAATTTGGATATTTTGATACTGATGTATTTTCCTTGGGTTTAGAAGTTAAAGGTTGCGTAGCCACCGTTGTTTCTTCTTTTGGTTTATGTAGATCGCCTGATTGTGCTTCTACATCTCTTGGTTTTTCTTCATTAAGATGGTGCCGATGAATTAGCCAAAGGCTAAGTGTATTCCAAATACTTGCCATGAGTGCTAAACTACATCCCAGGGTTTTATAAATTGCTAAACAATTTAATATAACTCCAATTAAATATTTTATTGATTTGATGATTACGTAAAATCCTATGATTCCACTCATGAACATTCCGATATCCGTGAACCAACCCCAAATATATTGTAGGGTGTTCTTTGCTAACCTTTTTATTTCTATATTGTCAAATAATTGTAATGATGAATATCCCATGTTATCGGTTTGGTTATACCCTGCCATTTTTAAGGCTAACATATTTTCTACTGCTGCACGCTCTTGTCCAAATAATAAGGTTCGTTGTGCCTTGGCGACTTCTTCTTGGGTGTATAATCCACTGGCTCCCAAAGGTTGTATTGGTTGAAATTGTAATTTATTTTCTTCCTCGATGTCTAAGAGATTTGGTTGATTTTTTTCTACTGGAAAAGGATTTAATCCAATCCATTTGCCATCGATGAAATATAGTGGTGGTGTGAATGAGTTGCATTGCACTTGCTCTGCGTATTGTTGGATTAGGTGTGTGATTGGTGCCATAAAGTTCGATTCATTGTTTACCATAATTGGTAATTCATGATAACAATTTCTAGTTCTTCTAATTTGTGCCAGTTTTCGCGTGCATTGCATAATATACAAAACTTCCCCTAGTACTCTTCCTACGTATCCCATTTTGTTTTTGATTATTGAACCTAAAGCATTTGGAGACAAAGGAGCTATGAGTAATCTGTTCCTCATAATTTCTCTGTGAGTTAGACATCTGCGATGTACCGTATCTGCGTAAAGTCGATCTGTTCAGTAGTTAGTCATATTCTTGTACTTTATTTCGTCGCCCATCGGAGGTCGTCGTTACTACCCCAGCGGGAGCATCCCTTGGCAGGCTCTCTTGCCCACGATCTGTCCACTGGAACGGTCATGTTCTGTATTTTTGTGTGAGAGCTATGTGTTGTGGTCCAGTACGACCTGATGGGTGATCTGCGTGTTATTAAATAAATAGTACCCATATCCTTAAAGAAATTTTATTCAAAACATGGTCCTTCGAGCCGGATAACTGAACCAATATTTGTTTAGTTAAAATTTAAAAGTGCATTTCGATTGATTAAGTGTTAATTGACCACGTGGCTTGGTAAAGATCAGCACGTCGAATTAATAAAATACTGTGAAAATAGTTAATTCCGTGGCCTGCAGTACGAACCAGCACGTCGAATTAATCTCGATTAATGAAATTAGTCGAGATAAAACAGGCGCAGCATCTACACGTGGTTGGATCAGTAGCGCCAACCCTTGGCATCACTTCCGTTTCCGGCGTCAGCAGCCTGGAAAACTACTGCGCAGCGATCAAGATTCACCCTGCTTGAGTAAGAAACGACCCTCGTGTTTGGCAGCCATTGTGACTCGCAGCATTCGAGAGGCTTCTTCCGGTCAGCAACACTTTGAAGGCGCATGGAAACAGTAATTCCCTAAGCAGCGAAAACCAATTCTTTGAAGGTCAAGTAAGTGAGCTTTATTCCTGTCGTTATCCTTTGTTACACTGCTTCTTTCTGAGTATTCGGTCTATTTTATTTTTATATTTCATTTGCTTAATTGCTATAATCTGGTATGATGGCAGAACTGAGCGCTTTAATCACTAAACGCGCCACTATAAAAGGTCACCTTACGAGGTTTCAGCACCCAGTTGAATCAATTCCGGATTCGCCGGAAGCCAACGACACGAAATTATTGCAATTACCAATGCGTTTAGTTTCGGCTCAGCCTCTGTTAGATGACTTTAATAAAATTCAAATTAAAATTGAATCCGTGCAACAAGGCGCAGAAGAGGAAAATTATGTAGAAAGGGATGCTTTTGAAAACATTTATTATACGTACTTGCAAACAGCGAAAAATCTGTTGGCGAGGTACAACCCTAACGTTTCTAACCAGGCGCAAACCAACCAAGTTAGTAACGCCAATGTCCCCGCTTTGGGGTCTAATTTTGTAAACTTGCCCAAAATCGACCTACCTACGTTCTCAGGAGATTACCAGAATTTGCTAGAATTTCGGGATACGTTTAACTCTTTGATTAATTCAAACAATAACATTAGCAATACGCAAAAATTTCATTATTTAAAGTCATCGCTTAAGGGAAAGGCAAGCAACATCGTGCATTCCATTGAATTCTCGGAAGCAAATTATACGATAGCATGGCAGGCGTTACTAGAAAGATATGATGACAAATGGTTAATTATCTACAATCATGTTAAGGCTATCTTCAACCTGCCCTCTATAACAAAAGAAAACTTTGGTTTATTACGGCAGTTGCATGAAGATATATCCAAACATTTTCATGCGCTAAAAATTTTATCTCGACCTGTGGAACATTAGGACAGTTTAATTATACACATAATTTCAAAAAAATTAGATCCCATCAGTAAAAGGGAATGGGAAGCATATAAATATGATAGTGAGTAACCAAAGGTTAAAGATATTCAGGCCTTTCTCAAAGACAAATGTCGACTTTTAGAAAAGTTACATGAATCGGTGCCAAGTAATTTTCTTAATCATAGAGAGAAATCAAAATATGATAAAGCTAGAAACTACTCATCAAGTAGTTTTATAAGCACTAATTCGATTCATACTAAAGAGCCGTCATGTGCGTTTTGTAAGCAACCGCACACCATTTTTCAATGCGAAGAGTTTTTAAAATTATCCATCGAATCGAGAATCACTGCCGTAAAGGATAAGAAATTATGCATAAACTGTTTAAGAGGTAACCATTTTAGCAGAAACTGTAAGGCAACAGCCTGCAGGAATTTTGGTAGAAGGCATAACGCCCTTTTACATTTAAATACAAGAGCTAGCAACATTAACACTGTCGTTGAGGAGATAGAAGCGCAGAATACTCCACAACCGAGTACATCTACAACAATTGTTAACCACCTGTTAAATGAAAATAATCCAGTTTTGCTTCCTACGGCAATGGTAAAAGTATTAGACAAACTTGGAAAACTTCACAGTTGCAGGGCCTTGTTAGATAGTACGAGCCAGTCGCATTTTATCACGGAAAATTTGTGCCATGTGTTAGGATTGCCTAAAACTAAAATTAATTTATCAGTACGGGGAATTTGTCAAATGATGACAAATATCACGAGTAAGGTGGAACTAACTTTCCAATCTACATTAAAATCATATAAATCTACCATCTCGTGTATAGCACTTCCAAATATTACTGGTTATTTACCTAGCGCCTCGTTCGACACATCAAATTTGAATATTCCTCAAAATATAGCGCTAGCAGATGTTAATTTTAATAAATCTAGCAAGATCGACCTACTCATAGGTGCTCCAATTTTCTTTGATCTTTTCTGCACCGGTCAGGTTAAATTACCAAATACTCAATTAATTTTGCAAAAATCAAAATTAGGGTGGGTGTTTTCGGGTCCCCTCGGATATCAAACAAATTTGCATGAAACCCATTGTAACTTACCTGTTGCTGAATGCAGTTTTGATGTACAGCAGCAATTAACAAAATTTTGGAACTTGGAGGAATGTTCTTTATCTAAAGCCTTTTCTCGCGAGGAGAAGGCATGTGAAGAGCATTTTGCAAATACTACTACGCGCGATCCTAAGGGTCGATTTGTTGTATCGATCCCTTTAAAGCAGTCTATTGATAAACTTGGTGATTCAAGGCAGTTAGCCATTACTCGCTTTCAAGCATTAGAACGCAAATTACAAAACAATTCGAATTTCAGGCAACAATATATTGCATTCATGAGGGAATATGAGGCTTTAGGCCACATGACCGAGGTAACAGACGATGATAGGAATATAATTACCTATTATCTACCGCACCATGGTGTCGTAAAGGAGACTAGTGTCACTACCAAATTACGCGTTGTTTTTGATTGGTCTGCCAAAAGCACAACAGGATGCTCGGTCAACGAGTTACAAATGGTGGGTCCAGTCGTCCAAGACGATCTGTTTTCGATACTTGTCCGATTTCGCAAACATAAATACGTGCTATCGGCCGATATCGAAAAAATGTATAGGCAGGTCATTGTTAAACCCCAACAAAGAGATCTTCAAAGAATAGTTTGGAGGGAAAAGCCATCAGATAAATTAAAGCATTACAAATTAAACACAGTAACGTACGGTACTGCAGCAGCTTCATTTTTGGCCATTCGCGCACTGCAGCAACTAGGGCATGAAAACGCTGCCAAATACCCTCAATCATCATCGATTATTTTACGGGACTTCATTATGTGGATGATTTGTTGACAGGGGCAAACTCCGTAGAAGAAGCTGTACGCGTACGGGAAGAAATTGCAAATATTTTGCTGAAGGGACATTTTAAGCTCCGAAAATGGGTCTCAAACGAATCCGCTGTTTTACACGAAGTACCCGATCCGATAAACTCAATGACTGTTAATTTAGGTCCATACGACAATAACAAAACTTTAGGCTTAGTGTGGCTACCCAAAACCGACACAATAGTTTACAACATAAATTTAAATGAACCCTCGGCACCGGTAACCAAACGCTCCATCTTAGCTAGTACGGCAAACATTTTCGATCCGTTAGGTTGTTTGGCTCCTAGCATTATCATACCCAAAATCATATTACAACGACTTTGGCAGTATACATTATCGTGGGACGATTCTGTTCCGAACGACTTACATACGCAGTGGTTACAATTTCAAAACGATATGATTTATTTAGAACAAACAAAAATTCCTCGTCTTGTAATTATTGATAACGCCTTAGAAATTGAATTGCATGGTTTTTCGGACGCCTGTCAAACTGGCTATGGGGCTTGTGCTTACATTCGAAGCGCCGACGCAGCGGGCAATATTTATGTTCACCTTTTATGTGAGAAATCAAAGGTAGCTCCGATCAAAACAATTTCCATTCCCAGGCTTGAACTATGTGGGACTCTTTTATTGGCCCGATGAATAAGTAAGGTGGGCAACGTCATGCATGTGCAGTTCAAGCGAGTCATTTGTTGGTCTGACTCAACTGTAGCAATTGCATGGTTAAAGACCCCGTCAAACGCTTTAAAAATATTCGTTGGGAATCGCGTTTCTGAAATTCAAGACCTCACTGCTGAGGCAGATTGGCGACATGTCAGTTCTTGCGACAACCCTGCGGATGTACTGTCACGCGGGATCATGCCAAAACAATTGCTTAAAACTGAAATTTGGTTATCATTGCTGGAAGTAAACTGGCCACCCACTCGATCCAATATTTCGCAAGAGTCATCGTATCTATCTGAAAAGCGATCTGAAACAAACTCCTTAGTGTCGTCAATAAACAATGAATTAAATTTATTTAAAAAATTTTCGTCGCTAAAAAGGATGCAAAGGTGCCTAGCATATTGCTTACGATTTAAATTTAATACTTTAAATCCCCCTCACCTTAGACGCCTAAATTCGTTTTCTGTAGATGAATTAAATAATGCACTATATTCTTTAGTAAAGGTTGCGCAAAAGGAAGCATTTGAGCACGAGTTAAGCAGTTTAACAAAGAATAAAGTTTTAAACAATAGTAAATTATTGAGACTTAGTCCTTTCATAGATGACAAGGGTCTTCTGAGGGTGGGTGGTAGGTTGAGTAACTCACTTTACGGCCAAGATAAGAAATATCCAATTTTGCTTCCTAAAAATCACAGGTTGACGTATCTCATAGTTAAACATGAACACGAAAGAACATTGCACGCGGGACCTCAACTTCTGTTAGCGAGTCTCAGAGAACAATATTGGCCTATATCTGGCCGAAGTATAACAAAAACAGTTGTGCATAAGTGTATAACTTGCTTTCGCGCAAATCCTAAATTCAGTAATCCTCTAATGGGGTCCTTGCCTACTGAGCGTACAACCCCATCTCCACCATTTCATGTGTCTGGTGTGGACTATTGTGGTCCTATACTTATAAAGGACAAAAAGGGCCGTGGTTGCAGAACAACGAAGGCCTACATTTGCATGTTCATTTGCTTTGCCATTAAAGCTATTCATATCGAATTAGTATCTGACCCTACCACGGAGGCATTTATAGCGGCCTAAAACGTTTTGTTGCAACGAGGGGCAAACCTTCAAAAATATTTTCAGACAACGCCACCAATTTCATAGGCGCTGATAATGAATTAAAGGCATGAGATGAGGCAAGGGATGAGTTCAGTGAAAGAAAAAACCATGTTTGAAAATTTTATGCTTTCCGAGGGAATCAGTTGGAAGTTTATTTTTCCGCGTTCGCCACATTTCGGCGGGCTCTGGGAATCATGGATAAAAACATTAAAATTTCATTTAAAAAGAGTAGTCGGAAATGCTATGCTCACTTTTGAGGAGCTATATACTGGTATGACTCAGATCGAAGCAGTTGTTAATTCCAGACCTCTTTCCGCCTTATTCAGCGATCCCAATGATCCGAACCCTTTACTCCCGCAAACTTCTTGATTGGAAGAAGTCTTGTAGCTGTTCCCGAACCTAACTACATAGACGTAAAGGAATCGAGGTTATCGCGTTTTCAACGCGTGCAGCATATTGTACAGCATTTTTGGACACGCTGGTCAAAAGAATACCTGGGTGAGCTTCAGCAACGGACGAAGTGGCAGCAGAACCAACAGAACCACATGAAAGAAGGAGCGATGGTCATCCTGCGCGAAGACAACGTTCCAGTTTCAAATTGGCACCTTGGACGAGTTGTGAGCATTCACCCTGGTGCGGACGGTGTAGTGCGTGTTGCAACCGAAAAGACAAATAGTGGAGTGTACAAGCGTTCTGTAACAAAGCTGTGTCCCCTACATGTCGCGTGAACATTAATAAACTTATAAGTTATAACTATATAATTTAAGTTAGTGAATAGTTTAATTTTCTCATTTTGTTTTAGGATAACGCCCTTTTTTTTAATTGAAGCTTGTGTAACGGTATTTTCGCCTAGGTTGTGGCAACCCATTATACACTAGTCTCAGGAGTTTATATTTCGCGTTGAAATGCTACGCGTGACTGATTTAACAAGACAGGATTTCCGGAATTGATTCTCTGCATCTGACAGAAAACGAACGTGTCGTTGAAAGTGATTTCCCGTTAAAGTGTGGAGTTGTAGTTATCTCAAATTTCTGGGAAAATCATAGTTTGTAGCGTAATCTTTGTAGTTTGATCAACTACGTTACTGACATTTATTGTCGCTTTATATCAACGTTCCGTTCCATTCTTGATTTTGTCGTGTCAATCGTAGATTCCGATTGGTGAGTTTCCTTTGTCTTTAAATTAATAGCTGTCCTAATTGTACAAGTATTAAAAAATAGACAACTTGAGGACGGTGAAATTCATCAGAAGAATTGGTGCCTTCCAGGGGAAAAAATCTGCTGTCTGCGAGAAAATAGAATTCGAGGCCATTTCGGCCGACACATCGATAACACGTGCGGACGTTACGCTGCTTCAGGAATTTCCCGTACAGATAAAACCAGGGAAGTGCAAACTTATGTTTAATTCTGATAATTTCGAGTCACTGTAAATAATCTTGTGTTTGTATGAACTTATTTATATTTTGGGGATAGATAAATCTACGTTATAATTGTACAGTGTGTTTCGAATTATTTCATATGTAATTTACATTGATACTTTAGTTTGTACAAGTATTAGCGTACATAATCACGGTAGTTTCACTGTATATACAGCGTGAGTCAACAGGAGCGGTAGCATTGCGTTTTGTTCGGGTTTCACAGCGTTTTATTTTTATTCTCTTTGAACTACGCTGTACTCCGAGAGGCCTTTCGCGATAGAGTGTAGGACGCGGGTTTGAGGGCGCTGGTTTTGGTTGTAAAACGCAGTATTTTTACTCTTCTTTGGGTCAATCATTTTGGGCTGTATTGAGTGATCGCGTACTTGTGTACCGATACAGGTTACGATTATATTATATTTCATTGTTACCAATTTGGGTTTATGTATATACGTGCTACACACTTATATTTGCTGTTATTAAACATTATTGCTGCAATTGGGCTTGTTATTTATTGTTTGCTGTCATTGTTTCGGTAGTAACGTATTAAGTAAGTAATACACTGTGGGTACGGCTAGCCAATCAACATCTGCGTTAGTGTTAGCGTATTTTATTATTAGCAGTTGGCGCCCTTTCCTTTCCAGGTAATTAACAGAAAGTTGAATAATATATTTATTCGAGATAAGCAGCGAACCGCCCATCTTCGATTGAGGTTCCGGGAGGCTATCATTAACAATTATTTACTTACTTAGTTAGAGATTATCAGCAGGCGTCACAGAAAGAAGAAGTGGCACCCAGCGTGTGGGGCAATTTACAAATTTACAAGTTGTAATTTACATAGATTACATACAGTTGTAGTTATAAAACTTGTTTGGAAAAATTATGAGACAATTGCAGCACGGGTTTCTTTTTTTGGGTTAACATTGTTTAGTATTATTTAGGAAATATTGTACATTGGTTGCCAATTATAAGTTCTTAGGGTAATTGTTTAGATTAGTTTACTAGTTTGCGACGTAACAAGATGGATATTGATCGTTTAAACACGTCCGAAATTGCGTACGAGTTAGGTATCCGTGGAGTAAAGGCGGAAGGTAACTTAGATAATTTAAGAAAATTGTTGAGGGCTGCCATTAAGAAGGAAAAGGGGGACAAATATTTCGAATTTCCTGCACATCCGTTTTCTTTTTCCGAAGATCAAGAGGCAATAGTGTTGGGCCTTAAACAGTTGAGGGAATTGGTGGACGACTTTGAAGACTCAATCCATGGGGGTGCTTACAAAAAACTTAGCAGCAAAATCATCCATTATGATGGTCGTATAAGTCGTATGATTGTGGATAGGGACGAAGAGGGGAAGGTTAAGGAAGAATTGTTGGGCCAATTGGGTAAATGTAAAACGAACTTAGCTCAAAAGTTACAATCTTTCGAAGCCAGCCTGATAGCGTTGTCTACAAACATAGGTGGTTCTGGGGATCCTTCAATTCAGGAAACGTCGACTCCTGTTCGAGCCAGTCGCCCAGGTCCTTCTTTTTTATATTCTAGGGGGGACATTAGGCCTGTACCTGTGAGCCAATGGGGATTAAAGTTTTCCGGGGAGGGAGATGAGCTGTCGTTGAGTGCGTTTATCAATCGAGTGGAAGAGTTGAGAGTAGCTCGTAATATTTCATTGGAAGGATTATTTGATTCAGCGTTAGATCTCTTTACTGGGAAAGCTTTGATTTGGTATCGTGCGTATAGGGACACCGTTGACAATTGGGACGATTTAGTAAAATTCTTACGGGAAGAATTCCAACCTCACAATTATGACGATAAATTATTGGAGGGGATCAAGCAACGAACGCAAGGTCCGAGTGAGTCGATAGGGGTATATGTAGCGGTCATACAGAACATGTTTAATCGGATGAATGGTTGTGTTTCTGAAGCGTTTAGATTAAAAGTATTGATGAGGAATATATCCCCTTTTTATCAAGACAAGCTGAGCTTAGTTGCAGTCAATTCGATCCCAGATTTATTGAAGTTAGGTCGACAAATTGAAGTACGCAAGGCCGCCGTAGAGGAATTTGTACCTCCACCTAGAAAGTTAGCAGGGAAAACCCTTGAACCGGATTTAGCCTACGTCTATAACGAACCTTTGCCCTCCACATCAAAGATAGGGGTACGTCGAGAAGTAGCAGCTATTAACGAAGTTAATTCTTGGAATTGTGGACTAGGGGGTTATATAGCTACCAGATGTCAGCAACTCTTAAACAAACGATGTTTTAAATGTGGAAAAGCGGGGGTCACTGTACGAATCTGCAACAGTTGTATTAGCCAGAAGAGGCAGATAGAAGATCAAGGATCTGACCTCTCCCCTTCAAAAAAAATCTTGGTCGATAACTCAGGAGTAATGTTGGATTTTTTGTTTGCGCTATTACAGGGGGATGAACGCCCATACCTGGAAGTGGAAGTGTTTGGAAAAGTTTTGTTGGGGTTATTGGATTCGGGGGCCAATCAAACCATTCTCGGTCGTAAAGGTTGGGAGCTGTTAGGAAGTTTGGGTTTACCGTTAGGAAAATCTCCAACTCAAGTATGCACGGTGGCAAATGGGGAAAGTTGTGTTGTGTTAGGGGTGGTTTTACTTCCCATTAGTTTGAGGGGGAAAGTGAAAATTTTCGAGACGTAGTTATTCCGTCACTGCCACATACTTTGATTTTGGGTATAGATTTTTGGGGACTTATGGAAATTGTTCCGAATCTTAGACAGCGCGAATGGAATTTTGACAACTTATCCGAAGTTTTTGTGGATGCTATTGTGGGTCACAATGATTTGACTGTTGAACAATCTTTAGCCCTTACAAAATTATTAGACACTAAGTTTATGACAATGAGTGAAGGTATTGGGTGTACTAAGGTAGCCGAACACAAGATAAAGACCTCAGCGGAACCAATAAAACAACGGTACTATCCTGTTTCTCCGGTAATACAAAAACAAATTGATGCTGAATTGGACAGTATGCTGAAAGATGGAATTGTAGAACCGTCAAATTCTCCTTGGGCGTCGCCAATCGTTTTAATTAAAAAACGCGACAATAGTTATCGTTTTTGTGTGAATTACCGAAAACTGAATGCGGTTACTGAACGGGATGCTTATCTTTTGCCATACGTTTCACATATTTTAGACAAGCTTCGTGATGCGCGATTTATGTCGTCGCTAGATATTAAATCAGCTTATTGTCAAATTCCGATGGCAGAAGATTCGAAGAAATTTACAGCTTTTGTAGTACCGAACCGTGGCCTTTATCACTTCAATCGTCTCCCATTCGGCCTTCACAATGCTCTTTCGACATGGCAAAGATTTATTGATAACGTTTTGGGTCCAGAATTACACCCCTACGTTTTTGCGTATGTAGACGATGTTATTATTGTTACGGACACTTTTGAGAAACATCTAGATATATTAGAAACTGTTTTTGACCGTATTAAAGCAGCTGGTCTTTCTCTTAGTAGAGAAAAGTGTAAATTCGTTCAGCCAGAACTTCGATATTTAGGATATATTGTGGGGAAAAATGGATTACATGTAGACCCAGACAAAGTAAAGGCTATTCTGAATATACCTAATCCCACGAACATTACAGAGGTGCGAAGAATTTTGGAAATGGCGTCTTGGTATCGCAGATTTGTACCAAATTTTTCAGCGATCACAGCTCCGTTGGCGAACCTTTTGAAAAAGAGAGTAAAGTTTGTGTGGTCAGAGGACTGTGACCTTGCCTTGAAAACAATCAAGGAATTTTTAGTTTCTGCGCCTGTCTTGACTTGTCCCGATTTCAGCAAACCTTTTGTTATCCAAACTGATGCGTCAAACTTTGGGTTGGGTGCTGTTCTGAGCCAAGAATATCCTGATGGTGATAGAGTAATCAGCTACATTAGCAAGTCAATTAGCAAAGCTGAACGTCATTACACTACAACTGAATTAGAGTGTTTGGCAGTATTGTGGGCTGTAGAGAAATTTAGACCTTATGTTGAAGGTTCACATTTCAAGGTAATTACGGATCATTACTCGTTAGTTTGGCTAAATAATTTGAAGAATCCCAGTGGAAGGTTGACTCGTTGGGCTGTTAGATTACCGCAATATAGTTTCGAAGTTGTCCATCGAAAAGGAAAGGATAATGTAGTTCCTGATGCTTTGTCGAGATCAGTTCCTGTTTTGGATATAGTTAATAATGATGGCTCCAATAACAAAGATAGTTGGTATTGGAATATGTGTAAGTTGGTGGTTGGAAATCCAAAACGGTATGCTGACTGGCGTGTTGAAGGTAACAGGTTATACAAGAGAGTGGAAAATTTATATCCTGGATTGGATGACAACAGTAAGCTTTGGAAATTGGTTGTGCCTGCTAGTCAACGTAGGGAAATTATTCGCCAAAATCATGATGTTCCTACTGCTGCACATTTAGGGGTTGCCAAAACAGCTGCCCGTATATTGCAAAATTATTACTGGCCTAAATTACGTTTTAGTGTGGCTAACTATATCCGGTCATGTTCAATTTGTATAAGTCACAAGGTGGAACAGAAGAAATCAGTTGGATTTATGGTGGGTAGACCGCAAATAACGAAACCTTGGGAATTAATTTCAGCAGATTTAGTTGGGCCTTTGCCTCGTTCGAAACGTAGTTATACTTATATTTTGGTGGTTGCTGACTATTTTAGTAAATTTCCGCTAGTTTTTCCGTTACATTCGGCGACTACTCCTTCCATTATTAGACATCTGGAGGAGGATGTATTTTTATTATTTGGAGTACCAAAATATATTGTAGTGGATAATGTAAAATATAAAATAACTTACTCGTTTTTCATCTAAACTTCAACAAATTATAGATTTTCGGAAAGGGGAAGAGTACAGCTTTCAGATAGAATAATATAATAATATATAGGGTGTTTCATTAAAATAATAGACGATATTTGCATTTAAAAAATACCATTTTCGTAAAACACCCTATATAAGATTTCAGTTATTAAACATTTATACTGAAAAAACCTTATATAAAAAGAAATTGTTCATCGAAAACTGCACCTCCCTATCGTTTCTGAGTTCCGAGATTTTTGCAGTTAAAATGGGTCAGAAACTTCTGGGACACCCAGTATTTGCTACATTATATGTACATCTATAGTTGGTCTTCCTTATCGAAAGCCTTGCTAATAATCTCCAATTACAGTCTCAGTGTATTCTTGCAGTTTCCAGTATTCCACGGTAATTTCTGCATTAGTCTATGTCTCATTCTTTTATAAATCGAAAATATTACGCTTTTTTTCAATTCCCCTGGAATGCTCTCCAACACCTTGCCATACAGATTAGTTCATGTAACTTCTCTTCCGTTTCCGTTGTCATTGGTTTGTTCATGTATTGTAGCTTTTCCGCATTCCGATTTTATGTGCTCTTCTTTTCGAAACTGTACATTTATATCACCTAATATTTTTAGTGTATCGTATTTTGGTGGAAGGCATCAATTTTACAAACGTGCATCGTTAACATGTGTATCCTTACATATTGCATTTAGATGGGGTAGTAACAATTAGTATAAACGTTTTAGCATAATTATCTTCAACTTATACTTAATCTGAGTTGCTTTTGCACATTTAAATAGTATCCGAAAGCATCGCAATAATATAACGTTGACGAAACCTCTCCTTATATAGAAAATCACGACAATATTTTATAAATATAAAAAATAAGCAACCCGCGGTTTATACAGTTGTTTAATTATCACAAATTTCTGTTCGCGTAGTAATCCACACATAGCCTTAGACGTGATTTCATTGATAAACCCAAGACCATTTCTTAAATATTTGACTACTTTACCGCACTATAAAATATAATGGAATTCCATGGGTTTACGGAGACCCAAAACTTATATTTACATTAAAGTTTCCGTATCAAAACTTTTCTCATACTGGTTTGTGAAATAAAATAAGGAAACATAGCGTCGAATCACGCTACGGAGGAGCCGTGTAGAGGAATGGAATCGGTATAAATCCAGAATCCCAGAACAAATTCATTAACTTAGAGTCCAACTCTATCCGAGAAGGAGGACGAATAAACTTGGAGTCCGAGACTTTAGCTAGCAAGTCAGCCCGAAACTTGAAGTACTAATCCACCAGAGACGGAAGCAAGTCGAAGTTGAACCGTGGAAATATTCTCAGTCAGTGAGAATCTCCAACCCGTTGGAGCAGGTTATGCCAATTAGTATCAATTAGGTTAACATACTAGTCAAATAAGAGATTGAAAGTCTTACAAGCCGGTCAGGCCAGGGTAATTGGACCTTCGATTTTCATATTTTATCCGTAACTGGAGTTTCAGAACTAAATTGAAAATGCGTTCTAGTCTATCAGACCAGGTTGTACATATTCTTAAAATTAGGAGTTAATATAATTCACCCTACGGTAACATTTCATTTAAAATATCGGAGGAAACACTTGCGTTCTACGGTATTCCGGACTCGTTTGGACCGCAGCGAACTGCTGGTCGCCGGGTTACGTTCGTTGAAGGAAGACACGGAAACATTTAAACAATTTCACAGGTGAATTAAACTAACCCGTACAAGAATCAGGCGATCATTAAACCTTGCAACTGTGTAAAAAAGACTGCAATTAGGGGTTTCGTGGGTGAATTTCGTTCACCACATCAATAAATAATTTCAGCAAACAACCATTCTTGTTTCTTTGTACAAATTCACAATTCTAGTCACCGCGCGCCGCAGGTAGTATACCGAGTGTAACCGGCGCATTGACATCCAGTCGAAGCATCCGGCCCAGTACCAAGGGCGTACCCACCAGGATTTTGCTATATTACTTTTTCCGAATATTATTACTTTTATTTATACCAGCAAATTCAAATATTTTAGCTTAGCGTAACATTTAAATATAATAAAGCCTGTTATAACCATTACAGTCCCACGAGGACGGACCGTTACAACACTTTAGAAGATATAAAGCAAATAAAGAAAATATAGAATTCCGAATAACTGTCACCAGATGCGTGAGAAAATATTAAAATAAAATTCAAAGGAAAGATACAAAAAAAAAACATAATATATAGGAAAGCGCAGAACCTAAAATGTAATATTTTTGGGAGGACAGCTTGTAAGCGTACAACGAAAATCTCTTAAGTAGATTTTACTTTTCAATTGGCTAGAAGCATTACTTCGTGTCTGTTGTAACGTGATATTTTACATAAAGTTTCTATCAATTCTAATTTTTGTTAGTGACAAAGATTTGTATATAATATTCGATAGCATATAATCTGCATTGTTTACGATAATTTAGCCTTGTATTAGAAATTAGGCAATTGCGTATATCTTCACTTAAACGCCGATCACTTGGATTTTGTTTTACCCGAAACTGATTTTTAGATTGTGAAACGTTTAATATATAATCGAAAACAAACACCACTTTGAATTGTCTATTACAGGGGTGGCCAACTTTTGTGTACATAAGATCTACTTTTTATCTTAAAAATGAGTCGCGATCGACTTGTTATCATAGGCGTAGTCTAAGTGGGGGGAGGTGTGAAATACATACTATGTTTAGGTATATGTATTTAACGGGCAAAAAAAACTCATGTTCAGGGGAATTAAAACAACACGAGTAATTATTAACAATATTTATTAATTCAAATTAGCTACAAGTAAATACAGATTTGGAATTTATTTTATTACCTGAACATTAATGGGAACACTGTGTTTGCATTTCTCTAACCAAGGAATTATCGGGACGTCGAAAAACGACGTAAAAATCGGCATAAAAAATTAGCTGGCGTTCCGCGCGCCCTCTTCGGGGATGCTAGAACCGGCCGTCGATGCGCCGTACTTATAATAACCGATTCAGACCCGCTGCGATGACGTGGACACGTGCTGCACGTCAATTCGTGTTTCGACTTTGGACGCCCCTGGCGGCCGAACGGTACGAGCTACGGGAAAGTGACATAAGGAAAAGTTGTCCTCGACGAGGCTAACAACATATCCGGATCCCTAATCGCTAAATTTTCCGGGTGTCTTCTTTTTTCCATAAACTTGTTATTTTCAATCATCTGTCATTTTTTTTGAATGAATATTTTTTTATGAAACTCGAGGATCAGACGCAGTATTAAAATATCTTTCAAATGCGGTGTTACTCGACCCCCATTGCTATTTAAAAAAATAGTTCATGATGGCGCCTAGCCGCCATTTTGAAAGTTATAAAATTTAGATATGGGCTACAAAGTAGTATTTACCTCCCATTAAAGTACACAAAAATTTTGTGAAGAAATATCAAGTCGTTCAAATAATTCAATAATGATACGACTTAGTGGACTTCACCTATCTAGAGTTGAAAAAAATTTAAAACAGAAAACATAAATAACGTAAAAACTTGAAAATCTTGACTTAATTTGTTTCACTCGTAACCCGACGGCTCTTGCCAGGTTGGCTTCGCGATCGACCAAAATTGACTTCGCGATCGACCGGTCGATCGCGATCGACTTGTTGGCCACCCCTGGTCTATTATCTTTGAGAAATCTATGAATACTGGCTCCTGACGTAGCGTTCCACTTGCGTACGTGCCAGTTGTGCATTTGAAAAATTTTGTGCATTTGGGTATATACTTGATATATAAATGTTGTACGTGCAATTTATTCTAGCCGCTCCGCTAGCCCTTTTATTATGCAAAACTTGACTTGAGTTTTATTAGTTTTCTGAACTATCAGATATATAATATCTCGATCAAGAAATCTACTGTGTATATCTAAAGGAATAAGATCATCTCTGATATCTTGATGGTACTTAAACGATTCAGATCCAGTAGACTGTATATCAAAACGCATTTTTCTACAATCAACTCTTTGCCAATCGGACATTTCTTCATTATTACAATTAATATCGTCCTTGCGATTTATTGCTGCAGCTTCTGATACGGGCTGTACCATTATAACTTCATTATTATCATCACTGGAACTTCCATCAGACTCGGAACAACTATATTCGGAAGGTGACTCTACGAAGTCTTCAAATTCACTATCAGATATATCTGGTCCGTTTTAAAGTGCTGCTATAGCAACTGTCACTAAGTAAAATTGCATTGTAGGTACAGAGTTCCGCGAGACCATCACGCCAATCAGCTTCTTACGTATACTCAGTAAAGTTCTTGGAAGACTACTAGTAAAAAGAATACAGAAAAGCTTTGAATCAATAATTGTCCTCGCTACCCGTCAGTTTGGATTTCGAAAACATCTGTCTACAATCCACCAGGTTTATAAAATAGTAAATCAAATCGACAAAAGCCTTGAATAAAAGAAATATTGCAATGCTGTATTTCGAGACTTGTCACGGACATTTAATAAAGTGTGGCATACTGGACTGCTATTTAAATTAAAAACCATCTCTTCCAGTGGTTACTACCTTCTCCGGAAGTCGAATCTTTCCTATAAAAACTTTTTAGTTAAACATTGTTCTGTAAAATCTAGCCTTCCCCAAGGCAATGCACTTGGACTCCATTTCTGCTTTTTATATACAAGAGATATACCTTAAACTAGCAATACCGCGATTACCACATTCGGGGAAGTTACTGCTGTACTGTCATATAATATAATATATAGTATAACTTCTTTAAATGTACAAATGCATCTAAACCTCCTTAGCTAATGGTACTAAAAATGGTGAACGAAAGTGAGTCAATCGAAATCAGTTCAAATCACATTCCCCACCCGAACTAATACTTGCCCAACAGTAACAATCGATGATGCACCCATACCGGTTAAGGCGGAAGAGTAACACCTTGGGTTACAGTTGGACTAACTGTTAACTTGTCTTAAAAACGAAACGAAGTTGGCTCGTACTAAAGTGTCGGCAAATGTGTTGGCTTCTTAATCGAAAATCAAATTTATTATCTAGCAATAAAATTACTATTATGCAAGACCATGTTCAAACCCATTCAGGCGTATGGACTCCAGTTATGGGGCTGTGATAAACCAACAAGACTTAAAATCAAAACTACTCCAAGCGATAGTGGTACGTCAGCAACAAAACGTTGCATGAAGACTCAACAATTCCCCTTCTAACAGAATAACTGAGAAATTTCACTATAAGCTCACTGAACGCGAAAATAATTTTATAGAGCCACCATACAACGATGTTTCATTCAGAAGGACACGAACAAGTGATTTACTACAACCCTAAATAAATATCGTGGTATACAAGGAGTGACGCAAGATACTCCTTTAGAAACTTGATACTTTCATTAAATTTTCTCTGTGAAGTAGATAGTATATTACCAAATAGTTACAAAAAAGTGTACAGAAGCAATCTCCAGAAGATAACATTATCAATTTACATTTTGATAAATATTTCGATACATTTTCATGATAAATATGTCTAATTTGGATTTCTTGGTAACGCTTATGGATTATCTATAGAAGTTCGTTAAAATATACAAGGTGTTGCATTGTTAAGTTAAGTTGATATATGGGGCAAAAGTTTAAACATCTAAATTGACGTGTCCTAGTGTTTTCAACAAAACCATTTGCCACTATTCTATTAAATCATTTCTTTTATAGTAAAGTGACTGTATATCGAGCAGCTGCCAGTAAACCCTATTCCTACGTTCGTGTCGGACCTCCTAATTATAGTCGTAACACACTGTAGAAAACTGGGAAGGATTTGAAGCGGAATTTTGGTATCTTAAACCCGGTGCATTTCGGCTACGAGAATCAATTTCGACAGAAACCTCTAAAGAAAAACTCCTTCAGGTTCAGGGTTAAGTGTCGGGCCATCTCAACGTCATTTACAAATATACGAAAAGACCATGTTTCGGATACCGGATGGCTGTAATCGAGTAAACGGCTTGTAACGTGTGATTTCTGACGCGTGGTGTATATCAGGAGTGTATTCCCATTACAGCGTTTTGGACGGCATTCTTCGGGTTTCGATTTAAAAATTTGTCCTCATATTGTGTTCTGCGCATCGATCGTGAATTTTCGACTCTCGGACCGCAGTCAGATGGATTAGGTAGAACGCATTCAATTCTCAAGAAGTGCAGACTTGAATTTTTAATTAAGGTCGTTACGACTGGGAAGATTATTTCAAGTTGTGAATTTTCAAGTGATTAGGGGAAGTTTAAACACAGTACTGTGATAGTAAATTTTTCCCAGGGAGTAATCCTAATTTAGTGCACTCTAGGAGAGTTTTCTTCTGCCAATTTTACATCTTATGGTAAGCTTAGAAGGTCCTTATTCCACTGTTTTCTTTTCTAAGACAGTTGAATTTATTTAGGCATCAAATAGCAGCCGGAAGAGTGAAAAAATCCGGAAACTGATCGCATTTATAACGACGTGGGAAATTCCGCGAACTCGATATTCCAGGCTAGAAATTCCAGTGCAGAGACCGTCGGCGTTGCATGAGTAGCAGATGGTCGTACAGCGAGTCCATTGTGTAAAGAAAACCTACGTTCAAGGTCTGTTAGTCAGCTTTTTACCTTACCTGCGTTGGCGTTGGGTTGATAAGTTCATGGAATTTCGAGAACTATCAAAGACGAATAACTGCAACTCGTTTAATTGCGTAGACATATTTATGTTGGAATATATATAAATACTCGAGAAATTTTGTATTAAGTTCAATGTTTTACTTGGAAAAATTCATGTTCATATTCAAATAACTTTTTGTACACTGAGAACTTGTTAAATGGTCTGTAGTTTACGAGATTAAAATTTCTGATTTAAAGATTCAAACGAAAGGGGGAATTTTGCGTAAATTTATAATTATCCGTGCGCATATACCATTTATTTTGGGTAATTAATCTAGTTTTGCGTATACGGGGCTTCGCGATATCGTCGATTCTAGAGGTGAATTCGGTGGTTTGTTTAACATTGTAGAAGCGGATTAACGCTTCCTAATTTAAAACCGATCTACGCATTATTGTTTTCCCTAGAAATTTTGGGTTCAGCTCTGTGTAGAAATTAAATCAGAGAGAGAGAACGTACTGTGGTCTGTTCATTTTATTCATGAATGTGAATTTATGTGTATATATATATATATATATAT
>JABXWE010013673.1:0-10709 GCA_014611495.1 Limonius californicus
CTTGCACCAACACGTAGAAATATAATAAAGAAGGGTTAACGTTACGTAACGTAACTAAACGTTAAAATATAATAAAGCAGTGTATCTTGCATCTACACGTAGAAATATAATAAAGAAAGGTTTCTTACGTCTATAAGTACAACTATAATAAGGAAGTGTATCTTGCACGAATATGTAAAAATATAATACCAAAGTGTATCTTGCACCTAAACGTTAAAATATAATAAAGCAGTGTATCTTGCATCTACACGTAGAAATATAATAAAGAAAGGTTTCTTACGTCTATAAGTACAACTATAATAAGGCAGTGTATCTTGCACCAATATGTAAAAATATAATACCAAAGTGTATCTTGCACCTAAACGTTAAAATATAATAAAGCAGTGTATCTTGCATCTACACGTAGAAATATAATAAAGAAAGGTTTCTTACGTCTATAAGTACAACTATAATAAGGCAGTGTATCTTGCACCAATATGTAAAAATATAATACCAAAGTGTATCTTGCACCTAAACGTTAAAATATAATAAAGCAGTGTATCTTGCATCTACACGTAGAAATATAATAAAGAAAGGTTTCTTACGTCTATAAGTACAACTATAATAAGGCAGTGTATCTTGCACCAATATGTAAAAATATAATACCAAAGTGTATCTTGCACCTAAACGTTAAAATATAATAAAGCAGTGTATCTTGCATCTACACGTAGAAATATAATAAAGAAAGGTTTCTTACGTCTATAAGTACAACTATAATAAGGCAGTGTATCTTGCACCAATATGTAAAAATATAATACCAAAGTGTATCTTGCACCTAAACGTTAAAATATAATAAAGCAGTGTATCTTGCATCTACACGTAGAAATATAATAAAGAAAGGTTTCTTACGTCTATAAGTACAACTATAATAAGGCAGTGTATCTTGCACCAATATGTAAAAATATAATACCAAAGTGTATCTTGCACCTAAACGTTAAAATATAATAAAGCAGTGTATCTTGCATCTACACGTAGAAATATAATAAAGAAAGGTTTCTTACGTCTATAAGTACAACTATAATAAGGCAGTGTATATTGCACCAATATGTAAAAATATGATACCAAAGTGTATCTTGCACCTAAACGTTAAAATAATATAATAGAGCAGTGTATCTTGCATCTACACGTAGAAATATAATAAAGAAAGGTTTCTTACGTCTATAAGTACAACTATATATAATAAGGAAATGTATCTTGCACGAATATGTAAAAATATAATACCAAAGTGTATCTTGCACCTAAACGTTAAAATATAATAAAGCAGTGTACCTTGCATCTACACGTAGAAATATAATAAAGAAAGGTTTCTTACGTTTATAAGTACAACTATAATAGGGACGTGTATCTTGCACATATATGTAAAAATATAATACCAAAGTGTATCTTGCACCTAAACGTAAAAATATAATAAAGAAGTGTATCTTGCACCAACAAGTAGAAATATAATAAAGAAGTATATGTAGAAATATAATAAATTTTACGTTCACCGGATATAAAGATCAAATATTTTCTGCCTAAAACATTATGACCAAGTTGGATTATATTTATAAATATGTTTAAGTTTTACTATACGTAGGATAATGAAAAATAAAGTTATGTATACATTTTCGTACTGTTGGCAGTAAGTATTATTAATATATATTAGTTTTTCACACTTTTTTTGTTAGGGTGGTTTGATTATTTAGTTAACGTCGTCTTGTTTTTCATACTACGGCCAACCACCGAAGCCACTGCGCAGTTCCAAGGCGACTAAAAAAAACTGTATGCAGGTTAATTGATGAGAGAATACGAGCCTGTCCAAAAACAAGCAAGCCAAAATACTTATCACAGGGTACTGTAATATCTAAATTTTTAGTGCAGGCAATATGAATCATAGATGCGTGATTGATATACTTGACAGTTTAGTTCTAAAATATAAATTGTTACATATAGTGTGGTCATTTTATCCTGTAGCAAGTAAGTAAACTACACCTTTCACATGTGCATGAAATATACAGTTAATTTTTCTTTTTAGCCATAAAAAATATTTTTTTTACATTAAGTCCTTTGGGCAAGCAGATGTCAACTACTGTTTCGTAAAAACTTAACAAAAGTCTGTCCAAAGTTGTTGATTTGTATACAGTGCGGTCGTAAAATGTCCTCCCCCCTACTAACTTTTGAACGACTTGATGTTATAACACAAAATTTTGTGTGCTTTAATGCGAGGCTAAGTACTACTTTCTAGTCCATATATAAATTTTATAACTTTCAAAATAGCGGCTAGGCGCCATCTTGAACTATTTTTTTAAATGGCAATGAGGCCGGGTGGCACCTCATTTGATAGGTATTTTAGTTCTGCGTCTGATCCTTGAGTTTCATAAAAAAATATTCACCCAGAAAAAAATGACAGTTGATTGAAAATAACAAGTCACGCTTTCCCGTTGCTCGTACCGTTCGGCCGCCAGGGGCGTCCAAAGTAGAAACACGAATCGACGTCCAGCACGTGTCCACGTCATCGCAACGGGTCAATCGCGAGCTCAATCTGTTCGCATAAGTACGGCGCTTCGTCCCAGGTCTAACATCCCCGAAGGGAGCGCGGGGGATGCTGGCTAAGTTTTTATGCAGATCTTAACGTTTTTTTTTCGACGTTTCGGCCTCCCCCACGCCCCCTTCGAGTATGTTAGAACCGCCTTCGCCGGCCGTCGATGCGCCGTACTTATACGAACAGATTGAGCTCACGACCGACCCGCTGCGATGACGTGGACACGTGCTGGACGTCGATTCGTGTTTCGACTTTGGACGCCCCTGACGGCCGAACGTACGAGCTACGGGAAAGTGCCATAAAGAAAAGTTGTTGTACTTGACAAAGCCAACAACATATCTGGACCGCAAATCGCAACATTTTCCGGGTGCCTTCTTTTTTCCACAAACTTGTTATATTCAATCATCTATCATTTTTTTTCTGAATGATAATTTTGTATGAAATTCAAGGATCTGACGCAGAATTAAAATACCTTTCAAATCAGGTGTCACTCGACCCCCATTGCTATTTAAAAAATAGTTAAAGATGGCGCCTGGCCGCCATTTTAAAGCTATAAAATTTAAATATGGCCTAGATAGTAGGATTTAGCACACAAAATTTTGTGAAGAAATATCAAGTCGTTCAAAAGTTAGTAGGGGGGGAGGACATTTTAAGACCGCACTGTAGATTCTTGTGGTAATAACAATCAGTTTCAATATATGTCTAATAGCGAAAAAATGGATATGATGTTGATTTTGGGAGAATGCAGAGGGATGGCGGACTTAACAGTACGACGATATGCACAAAGATATCCGGCTAGATATAATGCCTTTAGACGTTTTAAAGGAATTTTCGGCAATATGGACAGTTTTCCAATCTAAAGTTGAAACAATAACATGTTTCAACTGTAGAAGCTGAAGCGACAGTCATCGAATAATAGCTGGTAATCCCCATACAAGCCAACAAGCAGTTGCAAGAACTGTAGACTTTAGCCAAAGTTCAGTATTTAAAAGCAAACCAGCTTCATCCTTACCACGTCACATTAGTGCAACACCTTAGTCAAGATGATTACCCGCGTCAAGTGAGTTTCTGCCCATTTTTAAGAAACGAAGTTATTACTGATTCACTGTTATTAAGAAAAAGTCTGCTTTCTGACCAAGTGAGTAACAATGGGTGTGTAAATATACACAATTACCATTTCTATTCACAAAATAACCCACAATGAATTCGGCAAGCATACTTTCAAAGAGTTTTTACTGTAAATGTGTGGTGTGGTATTGTAGACAGCTTTATCGTTGGTCTCCACTTTTTTGAGAGCAGTTTAAATGGGGAAATGTATTTATATTTTTTAAAAAATGTTTAGCCTCAACTTTTAGAAGACATTCCTGTTTATGTTAGACAGCGTGTGTGGTTTCAAAATGACGGAGCACCTGCTCACTTCCATAGAATTGTAAGAAACCTCCCCGATGAAACTTTCCATAACAGATTAATTGCTAGATGTGTAATTCATCCTTGGCCTCCACGTAGTCTGGACTTGACTTCGTTAGATTTCTTTTTGTGGGGTAAAGCAAAAAGCGACGTCTATGAAAATCCTCTAGAAACTCAGGAAAATTTACTAAAAAAATTATTGAGTATCTTGGCTTTCTCTGTTTGATTTGTTTAAATACCTAATAAGAAATAAATATTGTACCTTCCTGTTACAAGATAAAGTAATTGTACTGTACTTACTATTTTATAACAGTTGAAATACTTAAACTTACATATTTATAAATAAGACTATTGTTTTCATTCACATAAATTTATTAGAAAAGTTTAATAGAATAAAATACACTAAATAGTGACCTCACGTTGTGGGACAGTTCGTATCAAATACCACTTAATATCATTTATTGTTTCGGCTGCTTCAGTATTTAACTAATACAGGCCTCAACTTCTTTAATAGTCGATTTAGAGAAAATGACCACTCCTTCGTTTGGACTTAGTTTTCACCTCTCCTACACGTAGGTGAAGTAGTGACCTCACGTCATGGGACACCCTGTATAACATTATTAATAATTAAAGTTGTCTTAGCTTAATTCTCACAATATATTGTCAACCAGAATTCCATACGCATCAGCATTGTCAAATCATAAACATATGCTAAAACATATTCGTCCGTAGAACTATCTTTAGTGTTTAAATTATTTTGTACCATTCCTGGATTTTTACCTAGTGTAATTATTCTAATTCTGTATATAGCGTTTAATGATGATGGATGATCGTGAAGCCCGCCTCTTGTTCTAATTTGAGAGAAAAAATTTTCTAAACAATCTTGATTTACACGATGTGTTAATTATGTATTTGGCGTTGTAAGTTAGCTTCATGTTCATAAGGAGGGCTTTTAAAGAATTGATCGATAACAAAACACCTTTTTGAAATAGATACTTGTAAACTTAATTGCGATAATACACCTCATATTGAGAAACATAGCATAAACTTCATCCAAGATTTCATTTTGTTTTTGGATGTCCAACCCGTAAGATTTCTTAGAAGGCAATAAAGAACCGATTCCTACAGTAAAAATTCATTAAATCGAACCAAGCATGAACTTTTTCAATGAATGTTCCTAAATCAGCTGCACTTTTACTTACCTTACCAAAGTCATAATGTTTCAGGGCTGTAGCAGTTGTGTGCGATAATAACTCAGCGGCTAATTGTACGTTTTGTCTTTGGGTTTTTTCACAAACTATATGTTCCTGCCTTAATTTATAACAAGAATTAATTTTGCTATTTGCAGCCGCAACTAGAATATTTAAAGGTTCTTTATTTATTATAGACACACCGTCCTCTAAGATGAAGCCTGTATCTAGAAGCCAATTTCTAGTTATCTTTAATAATTGGGGGGTGTCGGCGAAGAAATAAACATTTCTGTTAGTTACAGGATGGGCAAAGTGTGTCGCATTTATTGTTATACCCATTTCCTTCCAAACTCCCTGATTGCCGCCACCCCAGTCCGAAACAGATGGGGTTACATTGTAATTAATTTCATCTAATTTCTTAATTATATGCCATAGTATTTTTGGAGTCATCTTTTAATCGAAATCTATGAAAATCGGCTGCTTCCAATTCGAAAACAGTCCGCCTGCCATTGCCACTTGCATCTGCTTATGTGGACCGACTTCATCATTCATTTTATCATATTCGTATAGGGTACATATTTGCATTTCATCAAAATACAATACAGTTTCTCTTTCAAAATCAGTCATACACTTGCCACTTGCCAGCAATATTCATTATTCGTAACACATCCTGGGCAAACCCTGCCGAAGATTAATTTTGGAGGACCACCTTTGTAGTGATGAAATTGAAGGCAATGGATATTTTAGAGATGATCGCAAGTAGGTACATATAGCATCACTTACTAAAGTACCTAATCCTAAAGGCAACTGAAATTTCATCTGAAGTCCAAACTACCTTTTTTTCCTTTTTAATAGTAAATTAATTTGATTACTGGTAAAAAAGTCTGACAAAACATTTTCCCTTTCTGTGCGAGGCAAACTTCATTGAACAGTAAATGCACAAATGACTGTTCACTTTTTCTCAGTATAAAATAAATAGTCAGTCCAACGTCTGTGGATATAAGTGTTTATTGCCAAATTTAATGTGTCTTAATTCTACTAAGTTTAAACGAATAATGCCATGAAAAATATTCTGCAAGTAACATGTCCCGTAGCTGTACAGTAAAATGGTAGGGAAAGGAAACGTGCTATTGGTAAAGTATCTATATAAAAAATAAAGATGCTGCGGCGGTAGAACACCGTAATAAAAATATAAAAAAGAAAATACAACAAAATAAAAGGATCCAAGCGCAATTCGAAATACAAAAAAGCAATATTAAAAATAAACTTATTTTAGGTAAACTGCCTAACTACAGTATATCAATAAAATTTAAAACTAGCTGTTAAAGTGGCTGAGAAACCCTTGGGCTAAAAGTTTCGTTCTCTGTGAAAGTTTTTATATCGCGAACACTTTCTGATAGGTCTTTCTGTTGTACTTTGTGCAAATGTTGCGATTTCTTTATTGCATTATTCAATAATAACATTTTTTTCTTCAAGTCTACTACTTGCTGATGTAGTCGACGTTCATCTTCATCTTTTTCAAGCAACATATTTTCATGTTCAGTTAATAATTTGTTATACTTCATTTCAAGTTTAACATATTTAAAATCGTCAGTTTGGGTAAATTTGTCACAATATTTGTTAAATGGTTCTTTTTTTCGAGATTCGTCCAATAGATCGCGAACTACATATTTATCTTTACTTTTATTCAATCGTTGTATGAGATTAATCGAGGAAGATGAAACTTCAGATACCTCAAATAAGTGCAGTTAAGGAATAGCTAAAAAGAAGAAAAAAAGAAAGTATTTGTATGAAATATAAAAAAGTACCCTTTGCCTATTATTGTATTAGTAACGGAATTACTGTCAACATTTCAAACTCATACTCTTATTATATTATACATTTATAAGTTCAAACTGAAGATATAGCACATGCAATTAAAGTAATTTCCCAATTAAACATGTTAAAAATAATAAGTTTATAAAAAATAAGTTTACGTTTCTTTTAAACCTTTTCTTTTGGCAGGAACATTAAGGATTTTTGCTACTATATCCACTTCATAATCGTCCTCTGTAAAGTGTATTGAACAAATACGGCAACTACTAGGATTCCATTTACCGTCACGGTGGCATTTTTATACCCAAATTGCTCTAATTTCTGCATTTTTCGGAAAACTATGATAAGATACATTTTGTCCATCTTTTCTATTTTTTCCCAAACTGTTGTTGCATGTAGCAATAGTTCAATGACACCCTGTCATTTAGCTACTTCAATAGACTAATCCACTTTACCTATAGAATTTTCGCTACACGTAAATATCGTGGAATAATTTGATAACAACAGTAGTCTGTACACACTATAACTGCGACCAGCCGCCGAGTAACGTAGGCTTTCCCCCTGCTCGCTTGTGTCATGTCGCCTATAAGCAGGGTTATGAGGTAACCGTAGTAGTATAAAGACCGTGGTGTAGTACAGCCATTTTCAATTACCAAAAAAAAACACAACCACAATCTATTATATAATTTTATTACTAAATCGTTGTTGTAAGGCCTTATGTGCTGTAAATATTACAAAAAACATTATAAAAATGGACGGAAGGTTAACATATCAATATCAAGCATCACACTTAAGCTTAACTACAACAAACACAAATATAAGATCATTTAATACTAATCAACTTTGTAGAGAATGTATGACTAAATAATACAAGTCAAAATGTTTACGAACAACTTGCAAGAATGCTCAATTTTCGTTTTTTTTTGCTTTACATGTTTGGAATCATTATATGTTAAAAATGAACTCACAATAAAAGCATTCTTTCATTCAGTGTGTTTCAAAACTTTCACTTAATGCTACATATTTATATATAAACTTTTGTAAAAATTCATAAACTTGTACCTTAAAACACACTAACATTCCAATAATTGAATACAATTGTCTCAGATCTAAATAGAAGAGTTTTGTATACAAGCGAGTGTATTTACATGCTTGACAATAACACGAGTACGACTTTTCTGCAGTTCACTACTGCTCACTCATTTCTATCATTACTGTGAAAGTATTTCATAAACAAAAAGTACAAAGAAAGCGTTTTCTTATAAAAAGGCACACACAATACAATATGTTAAGTCAAGTGCTGTAGTGTTACAGCTTACAAATTTTTCATATTAAATATTAAATATATCAGCTTTTCTTATATTTTAATAAAGTACATACTTCTAAGAAAATCACTATTTTCTGAACCAAATTATAAAAAAAATCATCTCAGAAATAATACAAAAAAGAACCTCAACTGTCAAAAAAGTCATCAAAACCACAAACAGGCACACAGTCAAAGAAAAACAAAATGATTCCGAATAAAAAACCAAAAAAATTACAACTCTTAACTGCCTGTAAGGCTTCCTGAACACATTAGAACTACTTTTAAATTATTCAACAGGTAAAGTGGAAACCGTACTGTCTCGGGTCGCAGTACTAATATCGGTATCGGTAAAGAATGATATAGAGCGAGACGGCCCCGGCATGCTTATGTCTGTGACGGTGTCTAATTCACTGGCATCGTGGACACCGTGCTGTGGGGCGTCGTCGGACGAGATCCCGCCAGGGAATGGGTGGTCGATGCATTGAGGGACTGCATTGTTCCCATCTAAACAGACAATTTAAATATCTCAGTATAAAAAATTCTGTTTGTGAGATACAACAGAATAAACACCAATATATTGTAACTGAATGCTTCACAATTTTAAAAACTGCAATTTAAATAAACGTATAATAATCTGAGCACACAAAACAGATAATTCCTTACCTAACTGCTATCTTTCTATGACCTGAAGGCATGGTAACAGATAAAATTCTTTAACTTTTTTAGTGTAAATAATATTTAAACTACATTGTAAATTAGCATCAAAAAGTTTCAAGTACAAAGAATATTATGCAATTTAATAGACCTAACCTAGAAAGGGTCAAGTCAACGTATGTTTGAACCTTCACATCACCGATTTTAATGAAATTAACGGATAAGTGTTAGTATATGGAGACATGTAAAAGTACACATTTTGGGGCTTGAAATATTAAGGGCTTCGAAGTTATCGGCTTTCAAATTTATAACATTTTTCACCCATAAACTTGTAGTTTTTACTTTAAATAAAGGTACATATTTTGCAATAATAGTTTAAATAATGATATGTACACTATTTTAAAGTGTATGCAATGTGCTTTCATTTGATATATTACTTGCCCAAATTTTTTTTCTTATATTCATATAAAATATTCGCCTGCTTGATCAGAAACTTTTTTTTTAATTTGTCAAAAATCAGAGTAATTAATTTTGATTAAAAAAATTGTATGTTTGCCGACTATAACACTAAATAATTGTGGTAAGTTTTAACGTGGGATTTCAATGGGAACATAGCGAAAAAAAATATTTTCCATCAGCGACTCTACTGATATTGCCAATCTTGCTTGAAATAGAAGAAAATCGCAGTTTGTTATGATGGAAACACAATCTGACTTTGAAAATTGGCTCCTACAATTATTAATTTAGTAATTCGGCACAAGTTTAGTCATCAAAAAAAACGAACTACCTACAAATATTTACAAACACAACTAAAATAAACGAAAACAAAAAAAAAATAACTATTTTTAGAGCTTTATATAATATTTAAGATAACAGAATATAAGAAGAATATAATAACAATATAAACTAATCAATTGGAAATGTAGATACTTTTACTCTAAGATCTCAATGTGAACACAGTGAAAACAGTTGCTGTCGGGGCGTAACTGAATGTGCGAATTCCTTTTAAAACAAAAGAAAAACATAGTTCGGGTACTTTACACCCAATAGTTAGGTGCGTATTTCAAAAACAAAGAAAAGTTAGAATATGCAGGTTTTATTTTTTATAGGAATGTTTGAAACATTGACACTGTGGCTCTACATTTATTCTAAAAATGTCTTACTTGGTGTCTTTCACAAAATTCTCCTATACCCAATTAAAAGAAAATTGTTACTTCATAAACAAGCCAGCAGCCCAAAATAAAAATTAATAACATTTTCTTATTATATGTCTTTATGAGCAAGAGGTTAAATGATAGCGTATGAAAAAATTTATGTGATGGTTTGGATGAGACAAGTCTTCAAAAAGTATATGAAAACCAAATTACCCCTCCAAAAGATTTGTTTAAATGATGCCCAAAAACCTTAGGAATGTTCACTTTGTAAATATTACCAACACAGAATATAAAAAAGAAAAATACTATTACAGAAAAGATTTAATTGAGCAGCACAAATGAAAAGTATGCAGAAATGCCACTGCTTTATTCCACATATTCCAGAACGCAAATGAAATCTAAATTATTTTCACTTTTGGAAGACGAAATCGTTGTAAATGTTGGTAAATAATTAGTCGACGTTGTGATGGTCGACATTGTGATCATGGTCGACGTTGTGACAACAGAAAACTAGTCGACGTTGTGATCACGGTAGAAGTTGTAACAACAGAAAACTAGTCGATGTTGTTATCTCGGTCGACGTTGTGTTGGTCGACGTTGGGATCATGGTCGACGTTGTGATC
>JABXWE010013674.1:0-16518 GCA_014611495.1 Limonius californicus
GTGATTTGGAGGGGTTGACCGAAGAAGGAGGAAGGCGACTTGTGTTTTGTGTCAACGAATAAAGGTGGGTGACATTTTAACGTTTGTTTTGACAATAAAGTGAAATTTTAAAAGTGCCATTTATGTATTTAGATTGTAGTTTTAAAATTTGTAAAATCAGAGGGCACTTATAATATGGATTTCAAAATTAAAACTTCATTATTGTATTTTACTGTATATTAATCAAGTTTTCTAAATTAAACAGTATTGTAGTGAGTTATTGATTCAGCATTTACCCTGAGAGTCTCATACAGCCGTGGTATAGATTGTGAGTTACCTTCACTAAACTTAATACGTAATTCACAGTAATTTCTTTCTTTGTTTGCTGAACGTATTAAATAAGGTAAGAGGGTATACTACAGCAATATATATAGGTATATAAAGGTATTCGTTCACGAAGGGCTTCCATAGATGCATTTGTAGTTCTGTTCATGACTCTCATATATATACAAACAGGCAAGTCTTTGTATTTTGGTTAGTTCTGTGATGCTTGTTTTTTGTTTAACTTTAGGCCACCACACCAGGGTGCCGCAGTATAGTACCATTGGACCATGTTTAGTTTCAGTCCCCATGTTTACCAAACATGTGTCTCTTCGTCATAAAGGCCATTTTCGCTCTGCTTGTGACGGTATTCAGGTGTACGTTCCAGCTCAGTTTTGCATCGTGGGTGATTTCAAGATATTTGAACTCTTAGTTAACCTAAATTCTTTCACCAAAGAATTCACTATTTATACGGAAACATTAGAAATTCATTATAGGTCCAATCTATAGTTCTCATACCATATACTTAAATAGCATAAAATTCTAACATGGCCAACTTCATGGTATATCTGCTTGAAAATTGTAGAAAGTATTAACTGTAGAAAAACTAGTACAGTTAATATTATTAATAATCCCCACTATAGAAAATTAAATATGTTTTTATAGCACAGTTATACATAAATCATCAGAAAATTTTAAGTTTTATTTAATTATGAAAACTAATCAGAGGTTCTATATTTTTTAACCAACAGTTAACATACCTTCTATGACATCACCTATGAACACAGAACCGGAATAAGTACAAGAAATATGGGTACTCCAAATTAGAACAAACACTAACCACTGATGTTGCATCTTGGAATCTAATTTGTAAATCCTAAACTGTTAGTTAGCAGAATAAGTGTAACTGATATTCGTGACCGATTCTGTTAGATCATGGTAGATCAACTATTCGAACAAAGTTCATACAGATAATTTTAGAGATACTATTATCACTTTGCATAAATGCTCTTCAGTTATATGCGAATTAATATTATTCAAATTATAAGCTATTATGTAAAATGTAATTAATAACCAAAACATATGTATAGATTATTAAATACACCCGAGTGACACAATTAGGTTAAGGGAGAAAGTACTGACAGCAAAACTACTTCAAACAATTTAACAATTTTTTGTAAATAGTCACCAAGCAAATTAAATGGTCATTCATATCTAAGCGAAATCTTCGAAGCTCATTCGGCTGTCCCAAGCAAAGACACAGTAGGTATGTGCTTCTTTCATTATTTGCAGAAAACGAGACTTTTGCGTTTGAAGTCGCCGTTGAAATTGAGATTATTATTAACATTTGTAATATCCTGAGTGTATGCGTATATAGACTATATTTTTTTGGTAAATGGGATTTTAAATAAAATTTTCAAAAATATGGGATAAATTTGAGATTACGTGCAGTTACTGTATTTTACATTGGTTTTTTAAACCGACTTATTTTGTATTAACTAACGTTTTTCTGTAAATTCGCGTAAAAAGTCACCAATAATACAGCTCATGATTATTTTTCTGCTTATACCTCAATAGCAACATAAAAAGAAGTAAGAAAACTATTTCAAAGAAAAGCTTTTGTTTTGAAATATTTATTAGAACAATTAATAATGTATAATATAAGGAGCGCAAATTAATAAAACAAAAATAAAATAAACTTAAACATATTATAGCAAAAGCACAAATAAAACAAAATGGCATTCTGGTAAAATAAAACAGTACTATAAAAATAAACTGTTTTCACTTTAGGCACCATCCTCGTCATTCTCGTACGTTATAGCTAAATCTACGGAATCTGTAGTTTCAGGCAGATTTTCCCAAAATACCTGCCTATTTTGTGGCATTAACTTCACAAGGTTTGAAATTATAATTTCCTTCTTTTCTTTTCGGATGCCACGCGGCTTTTCAATTATTGCAGGCTTTACTGTTATATTAAATCTTGTTTGCAAAAAATATAGTTTGGTATGTTCGGTTTGGTCAAAATCTGTCTTGTATTTAATTGTTCTTGAGTTTTTGCTGAACACAACTTCGACAACCTCCGACAGCAAAAAATTTTGTAGATTATCATTTGCTTTCCGCGGCTGTCTTTTCTTTTTAGTCCAATTTCGAAATTCGGTTACATTCACAACTTCTAAAATTTTCTGGAAGACTTCATCGCATTTTTTAAATCATCAAAATCATGGACATCAATGATTTTTGAGAGGCGGCGTTCAATATTCCCATGAATGGAATCTGCTGACATATGAGTATGACCTTTTGTGAGATAATTTATGGCTATATAGTTTCCGGTCCATCTGTTTTTTTAACAGAAATTACTAATAGGGTGTACAAAAACGGCTCCATGTCAGATGATGATGATGATGATGGGCGGTAGGTACAATTGTCCGCCCAAAATATGAAATTGGGGACATCCCGTTCACAACGGATCAGCGTAAGTATAGCATCTGTGATGTTTTGGGAACTACTATTAGCTGTCGCTTCAAGCCAAACAGCACAGTAGCTTTTAAATTTTGAATTTTTTCGCAACGTAGCAAATGACTCGTTGAAGGCCACCAAGCGGCTTAGTGTGGTAATAATAAAAAGTTGTTTTTATGGGTTTATTTTTAGCTAAAGTACCATGTATGATACATGGTTGAATTCATTGATTTCTTTCCAATTCTTCCATGCAAAAATCCAATATGGCGGCCATAGGTTAACAAAAGATAGTAGCCGTATCTCAAAATATAGTAGGCGTAAAAATACACAGATTGGATGAAAATGTAGGTAATTGTGTATGTTTTCATGCAAACCTTTCAGTTTTTTAAATTTCCTTTAAATAAAAAAGTTATAGCGATTTTAAATTTTGACATATTTTCAGTTTTTTCGAATATTTTGAGAACCGCTGATTTTTGCAATCTTCAACTCTTGAACATTGATGCCCTATTCCATCTATAACCGTTTCCGAGATAGCAATGGTATATCATCACATTTTGGACACCCTGTATGATTATGAGCTTTTATGATATCACTATCTCTTGTTGTTTTGGCATGGCATCCCCTATTTTCTTTAACCACTTGACAAATTGGTTGCCGTTTCATAACTGCAATTAGTTCTGTAATTACGGAATCATTTGTATAGCCAAGATTGTTAAAAAAGGACGACACACCTGAACGCTTTTATTATCTTTAGGAAAAAAATATTTCCTACTTTCACTTTTTAGAGGATGATTTTTTGGGCGCTACATGTCGATTTACACTCACCACATGAACATTATTTGCCATTCATTTTCTACGAACTCCGTATTCCAGACTCCAATAGTTATCCCAGAGTACATGACGTTCTTCATCTCTAACTTACAACTTCGCTTGCATTTCAGTGGTGTTGCGCATCCTGGGTTTCTTATAGGGTGTTTACCTTTATCTCTAGTCACTTTGGCTTCATTGGTGAATTTTTTATGTTTTCTCTTCTGTTTTCTTTGCGTATTTTGATCAAGGAGTAAATTATGATTCGCATCAATCAATTTCCCATTCAAATTTTGATTGGGAGGTAAAGTTTCATCCATCAAATTGTCGAAATTTTCATCTAAATCGCCGGTAACATACACGCGTCCTCTGTAGACGATTCTTGTCTTTCTAGATCCGACTCGTATGTGAAACTCGGATCTGCAATGCTATCATCAACACTAATTTCGTCATCAGAATTATTATTGTTACCATCTTCAACAGCATCTTTTGAGGTTTCTAACATTTTGCTGTAAATTGACATAACATAACCTCAAACCTAAACACACATTTTAGTAATTTATGTTTCTACATACCTTTGAGTAGTGCATAATGCAACAAGTCGTTTACCTCTGCTTTGAAACATTGTTGGTATTAAATAATTAATTATTTCTCGACAATTTTATTACTTATTACGCTACCGCGGTAACACAGTAACCTACCACTTACCGTGTTTTTGCCGGACATTTTTCACCTACTGTGTTTTAAGTTGGTAATTTTATTAGAAAATTAATAAAATGTTACTGTGTTTTAGACAAAGCTGTATCTCCGAAATTATTGCAGATATGGTTACCAAACCCAACGATAAATATGCAGAAAAACACAGTATGTGCAAGTACACCATAACACAGATTTCAAGATACATGTCAGTTACTGACTGCTTGGGACAGCCGCATTGTTCAAAGTATACTATAGCAATTGGCCCATGTTTTGGATTTCACTTCGGCCAAATTCTTTTTCTCTTTCTTAGTTTACAATCCTTCGTTTTATTCAATTCTTTTCCCTTTAACTCCTTATAACTATGACAGTCCATTTCTTTGACTATTTGTGACAGATGGACAAATAAACACGGGCTTTAGGCGAATTGTAGAAATAATAAAAGTGTCTTTAAATAACGTGATTATACGAGACTTGTTCAACTGAAACCCATTTCTGATCAACTTATGTACTCTTGAACACAAATGCAATCATTCAAATCACGTTTGTTAATGTTAGTATTGTTTGTAAGCAACACATTAATAAGTTTCTGGCGTTTGAATTTGATTCTGACTTTTGAAACTTCGATTTTGAAATGGAGTTTGTTGTTGAAAATCCGTCCAAGTTTGATCAGCTACAACAGTACTACAATTTGTATGCGCTAAGGGTGTGCAGCCATTCAGATTCATACGCGAATGCAAGCAGTGTAGGTATAAAAATGCATGCATTGCGAACCCAACTGTGAAGGAATGGTTCCGAAAATTTGAGAATTGAAAAGAGGGGACTATGGATGAACCGCGACCAGGTGCACGGTGTAATGCATTAATAGGGAACAATATCACATGCGTGGAAAACCTTATTAGAGAAAATCGTCGAATTTCAATTACAGAAATTTCAGAAACTTGTTGGTGCGAGTGTAGGATCTGTCCATAGTACATATATTGTTCGTAACCTGGATTACAGCAAAGTTTGTTCGCTATGGATTCCTCATCACTCGTCTAATGAACAAAAATGCTTGCGAATGGGCTTATCTCTGCAACACCTCACAAACTATAGGCAAAATGGTGATGACTTTCTTCTGTCAATAGTTGCTGGTGACGAAACTTGGTGCCATTACTACGAGCCATCCAGTATGTTATCGTAGATGCAGTGGAAACATTCAAGTTCTCCACCACCGAAGAAGTTTAAAGCACAAACTTCTGCAGGTAAGGTGATGTTAACATTTCTGTGGCCATAGAGGACGCTTGTTGATAGAGTTTAAGGAACCTAGAGTAAATGTCTATACAAATCTGTACAATGAAATTTTGAACAAGCTTCATCAAACAATAAGACGGAAACGTCCAGGAAAACTTATGCGTGGGGTTATTTTGCTGCACGGCAATGTTACGATTTATGTTGCGAATGGGGTAAAAGAAAATCTTCAACGAAAGAAATGGAGGGTTTTAGAGCATCCACCCTATAGCCCGGTTCTATCGCCTTGCGATTTCCATATTTGTGGACCGGAAAATATGTTAAAAGTTCGGTATTTTGAGTCTAACGCAGAAGTACAGATGGATGTGAAAGACTTCTTCAATCAGCAGCCACAAGAATTCTATGAGCAGGGTGTACGTCGGTTAGTAAAAGAATGGGATAGGTACCTTAACTGTGACGGTAATTATTTGTAATTAAATTGTTGAATAAATTTTTTATAAAGTAAATGGGTTGCAATTGAACACACCTCGTATATACGTAATTTATTCATAAACGTTTAACGTACAATTTGTAATTAATGCTGATAAAATTAACTTTACTATAATGTGGCGACTTACTTAATTGCTTTTATTCGGTTAACCCTTTAACGTAGTATCTTCCTCAGTTTCTCTAATTAGACCATATGTATAGTTACCGTATTGGTTACATAAAACATCGTTTTGGTTATCGCATGCATCCGGAGAAATTATTCATTTTAAAGAAACAAAATATAAATACATTGGAAGAAGTATCTTTTCCAGTAAATATAAATACACGGATTTTGTTGTACCAATAAGAACTAATCTCGTCATCTGAAATTATGTACTTCAGAATTATTTTGTAATACGTTCTTCATGTTATCATCAGTCGTGTTTACTTAGAGTTACCGATAACCCAGCTAAACTTGACCTAAAACACTCGGATATGTAAATCGTTCCTCTGCATGCTATCAATATAGAACAGTGTTGGTGTAATTTCAAATACTCTTTTTCTAAATCAGTTTTAGAGTAAAGATATTAAAAAGGGCCTAAAGGGTATTTATAGTTGCATGGGATCATAAGCATTTCAAAAATTTAAATGGAAAATTAAGGATTTAAAAAATTATTTTAAAAACATGTTGAACCTCAAGGGGAAATTAGACTGCCTCGCTTTTACAATACGCAAGTTTAGCTTGTACAAGTGGTTGTTTTCAAGTATTTCGTCTTCTTAATCTGTGTATACACCAGTTGCATGTTACTACTGTACTTAACGTCAAAGGATGAAATTGAAAACTATGATTGAGAACAGCTCATGCCACATTTCTTTACGGTCCAACCTTAGTGAACTGACTGTCGCGTCGATAGCTGGTGTGAATCGAGTTCTTAAGTACTTGAAAATAGATGTTCAAAGTAGTGGTGTTTATGCGTTTCAAATAAGGTTCTGCAAGTTTATATAATTATACACCTGAAATCTGTAAATAAATTGTTAGTTATCTGACCGTTTAAAGAAAGTCCGCTTCGTGACATGTCTCTTGCAATTTTAAGTGTTCTGTTGTTACCCATTCATGGAATATGATTGTTCGACTCGTCTCTTCGTCTTGTCATCCACGCTCCTATCGGTTGTGCATCGCATTGGTCCCATGTTTCGGCGTTTCTTATGCGGTCGAGTCTTGTTTTTCCAGAAATTCTCCATAAGGTCTCCATTTCTGCCGTCTCCAGTAGTTGTTTCGTTTTCACAGTATCGGCGCTTGTTTCTGCAGGTCTGACAACGCTTTCATAAATTCTAACTTAAATTATAACTTTAACCTCACTCTTTAGGTAGTTGTTATACCAAATTACATCATTTAATCAACCAGATATTCTTGTTACATTATTAGCCTGTCTCCTTAATTCCTCTTGTAGGAATCCACTACTTATTATCTCTGTTCCTAGGAATGCGAAGCTCATCACTTGGTCTATTATGTTGTTTTTCAATTTCTAGTTTACAGCGAATAGGATATTTACTTATTGTGAGGGCTGTTGCCTTTCAGTGGAAATGTTTAGCTTCTTTTTTTTTCCAGCTTAAATAGAATTGGTGCATTAAACGTTGTAGCTTGTGCTCGTTATCCGCAATTAATACCGCGTTGTCGGCGTAACACACAATACTAATTTTCTCTGTTATGCATCCTATATCCTCGTCTTTCTTTCACATCTTTTATTACTTCGCTATAATAATATTAAACAGTAATGGGCTCAATGAGTCGCTTGTCGAATACCTTTTGTTATTGGTATTTCGTCTGTTAGTTTCCCATTATTTTTTATTTGAGGATAGATCTCTGAGTATATAATATTGTAGCGTGACTGTTACAATCCTCTCATTTACGAATGTATAATCTTTGATAATGTCTTCACATTTTTTGTTAATTAATATGCCTACTCCTTCTTTGGCTCTCTTTTTCTTGCTTGCTCCACCATATATTAAGATATAATTATGATATCGACAAACTCCTTTGCCTTCCTTCTTCGTTACGGATACAGCACACACTTCGATATTGCTTCTGTTCATCTCTGATATTACTTCCCGATTTTTCGTGTTCCATAATCGTATGTTCCAGGTTTCTAACCGGATATAATTTTTTCTCCATATTTGCTTTTTCCTTTTTTTCGCGGTGGTCGTCCTCGTCTTATCGGTCCGATTTCGAGGCTGTATGTTGGTTCTAAGAGCATATGTTTGTTTACTTCTCCGGTAGGGTGCTAGCCTGTTCCAAAGAATCCCTCCACCTTTCTCAACCGGGCTTGGAACCGGCTACTGCCGAGTTTTATAATATATACTGTAATAAAACTTAAGACGAGCAAATAAAAAACAATTACAGGTTTTCAACAATTGAAAAATTGTAATTTTTATTTCTTTTAACATATCTTATTGCCACAATGAAGTTAAACAAATTAAAAAATAACATTTAAAGTTGATTATTCTCTCGTTTTCAAAACCAACCTTAAAAAATTACTTACGAATATCATTAATGGCCGTTTAGGATGTTACTGTTTGACATGTCAATGTATTGCAAATTTTTTAACAAATAATATTATCAGAAAAAACGGAGGTAATTGTATTTAAAAATGTAAAGATGATATCAGTTCCGGCTAAACTGGAAGTAGAAACCAAGATTTAAAAAAGCCTTAAATTTGGGCAGTAGTGTCTATGTCTTAAGCCTGTATGACACGACGTTAAATTTTGCAGAAAATATACAAGGAAATTTGTGTGAAAAATATAGTTTTGTTGCGCATACACAATATAATACACAAGGGCACGTGCTAAATTTAACCCTTAACAACATATCTTTTAGGGTTTTTAACATCACACATTTTTGCGAACGTTGTCTCTGTCAGTGTCTTCCTCGTTTTTAGTGCTCTATAACCCGTTAAAGTTGTGAAATTGGGCAAATGTATATAGTTTGACTTAATGGCAGTTCGGAGTCTAAGATGCGTTCATGCCCCGTGTGCAAACTCTGTTACTTTTGAGATTTTGAAATCCAGTTTTAGTGTTTCTAATATATTATCATTTGTATCACATAATATTCAATGTATTATTTTGAAAAAATAATTGGTTGACTTTGCATGGAAATATTATTTACATGACAAGTAACACATTGTGTCGAAAATCCAGGAAAGGAAAAAGTTTCCTTTTCGTTCTAGTTTTATAATTCTGTTTACTTAAATGTATAATATTATCTAATAAATATTTATATTACATGTTACGTCCCATATCTAGATAAGAAATAATGCAATATCGGCACTTTAGGTATTTATTAATATTTTGTCTAAGTGAGCGTCTGGTGGTCCGTAATAGTGTCCAAAAATTGGGTATTAGTAGTTGAGGGATATCATTAAAATTAAACAGGTTGCGGGCAGTAATAAAAGTAAAACTTGAAATTATTATGAAAATTCTTTAAAATTTATTTGCGAATTCATCATCATCATCATCTGACATGGAGCTGACTCGAGGGTCGATCCTGGATACGCCAGGTCCACCGCATGCCAGTAGGTCGGTACGAATTTACGGGTTAGGGTGGGATGCGGTGGGGCATTGCACAACAATGCATACCGCAAGACACCGTTGCAGCAACACCAGGTATTTAGTAAGCTACGTATCCATGGGGTTTTTGAGTACGTAGCCGAGACCGGTATGCGATTATGCATTTGAGCCTAAGAACTTTGGAATCAAGGTTTCACATTGTTCTTATGTCACATCCATCTATTATTGTAAGGTTACTAACTGCACATCTCTTAGTTTCCTAATAACTAATAACCTACTTAATGTTTACTCCCAAATTTATTTAAACTGCCCGTTATGCGATTATGCATTTGGCCCTAATAAACTTTGGTATCAAAGTTTCACATTGTTCTTATTGCACATCAATCTACTGTTCTAAGGTTACTGATTGCACATCTCTTAGTTTCCTAATGACTACTAACCTACTTAATATTTACTCCCAAATTTATTTAAACTGCCCGTTATGCGATTATGCATTTGGTCCTAATAAAGTTTGGTATCAAAGGTTCACATTGTTCTTATTTTACAGGTATGTATTGTTCTAAGGTTACTCATTGCACAGCTCTTAGATTCCTAATAACTAATAGCCTACTTAATATTTACTCCCAAACTTACTCACACTGTCCCTTATGCGATTATGCATTTGACCACAATAAACCCTGGTATCAAAGATTCACCTTGTTCGTATCTCCCGTCTGGCCATTGTATTAAGGTAACAGATTGCTCCTTTCTTAGTGTCCTAATGACTAAGTGACTACTTAATATGTACCGCACTGAGTACCACTGTTTTACCACTTAGTTTAAAGGTCGATTCTGGATTGTTCTTCCTTCCTTCCTAACCTTCCTCTCTGCCGTTGACAGCTAGATAGCCATCGTTTTCTTTCCTACTGGTACGTGCTTCGTTCCCTCTCCTCTGCCCTCCCTCTACTAACCCTCTTACTGCCTCTTCCTCCGCGCCATCCTGTCCCTCCTCAGTCGACTCCTGAGCGGACTCCTCAGCCAGCGCATACACCCCTCCCACCTCTCTTCGGATGTCCTCCCTTCTTCGTGCCCAGTCCTCCCATGTCTCCTTAGGTAGGCCGATACTTTGCATTGCCCCCCCCCAATGATGTACTCCACGCGTAGCACAGTCTTCCGATCTGCATTTCCTCCGCCCGCATGGCATAATCCGGCTGTAGAGCATGGCCGGCCGGTCCTCTTAGAATATGTGCCCAGCGTTTACTTCTTGATGCAGTGAACCGCCTAATACATTAAATACATATCCGATTCCCATCACATAAACAATCTAATACAAATCCTAGCAACACGTTTACATGCAAAATGGTTATTATGTACCAATAATATCCTTATTTTTTAAACTAAAATAAAAGTTTTGTGGGCCTTTTACTATCGCTCCAAAGAAATATCTACGTTTGGTAGATATGTATCCGACGCACAGCACATCAAAACTTAATACAAATCCTAGCAACACAGTGCATGCAAAATGTTTACTCCCAAAAGTGTTGTAACTTGTAGCAAGAAAACATTCATTCCTAAATCAAAATGGAAGCTTTGTGGGCCTTTTGCTATCACGTCACAACAGCATTCAAGGATATTAAATTCTTATTCGACGCCCATCAGATAAAAATTTTCAAAATTTCAAAATTTTGACTAATCAAAATAAACAAAATAAAGCGAATGAATTAGTTAATTGCGGGAGGTTAATTTTAATTAAATTAGAAGGGATTAAGGGAGAGTAAAGTTTCGGGTTGTTTTTTTCCTATTAGACTACCAATGCCGCTAACGGCTGCAAGGACTACACAAGACTAGAAAAGGCTACGAATCACTTAGCTTTGTCCTGCAGCTCCCTCAGTTTTGTAGTGTTCTCAGTCGGTCGCTATTCTTCCACCTTTGGTAGATCGCTGGGTGGTGGAGGTATTCTTCCTTCCGCGATTCGTATCCCCTCGCATTTGCACTTAGTTGCTCGCTAATTAATTTTTCCCCGAGACCGTTTTTCTTATAAAGCAATCCCGTTCTCGATCTCGACGTCTACGCCAGCCTCAAGGTCGACTTCGGCAAGCTGACTTATTTGAAATATTTTCCGTGATGTTTGTGCGGCCTGTACTTCCTAGCCGTTATGGGTTCGTCCCAGTCTATTTTTAGCTCGACGCAGGTAGCCCTTCGGAAAGTGTGACCGCTTCTCGCACGGTTCACGGAATTTACCTGATTTTTAAACCGTATATAGGTATCATAATCCAATATAAACAACTTGTTTTTTTGATTTGTTTTTTAAACGCGCACGAAACGCGGGTATGTACCCTACATATCCATTAAATTAACCTAATAAGCAAGCGTCCGGCAAAGAATCCTTTAAAATTTGTTTGCGAATTTACATGAAATTTAACGTCGTATCAGTTTAAAGTTTCAAAATAATAGGTTAAAAGCAAAGAAGTTACATTCTGTTGCCACGTCTAGTGGTCACCCCGGATGTACAAACCTGCGCGTCCAATTCGAATCCGTTATGAAAACGTTTGTTCATTTACTTAAAATTATTTGTTAATGGTAATGTGTAATGTTGTAAAAGTTGAGATACTAAACTATTACAGTTCTACAGATAATATAGAAGTGTGGAATAATCCAGGCAAGTAATCTTATTTTCAAGTACACTTCTACTTAATAATAATAGAGTTTGTGGTAGAGGGAATATTATTTTTATTACAATATTATTCGACTTTACTTTTCTGTATATTTTAAAAAGTCATTAATAGTTATTAATTAAGATCATATTTTAGATATCAATTATTTTGTTACATGTTAGAGTCGTCCAACCGTATGCATATCTATATTCATATGAAGCATAATGTGCCAACCTACTTCTGAAACGTGGACTATGTTCGGTAATGTTAGTTCGAATTCTATATTAAACAAATTCGTTAATTATTTCTAGCAGCGGCCCGACACACTTTTTGCAACGACAGAGTTTACTTTAATCTGTCATAGTTTATGGTAAATTTTAAATTAACAAAAATGGCAAAAAGATTTATATACAGGGAATTTTTCTTTTTAGTTTATATTGCCTATGTATACTTTAAAAAAGAACGCGTCAATTACCCCTATTATGTAGGCAACCAACTATACTGACAACTAAAGCATGCTCTAGCCGAAACAATCAAATTTATTCAAAGTTAAAAAATGGAATTTGTCCTTATTTGGTATATTTTTGCTATTTTTACACAACCATGCCCAGTAAAGACGAAAAAGTGGAAATTCTAATGTGATATCAGAATGGTAACAGCTTAAGAACTGCGAGAGACTTATTTTCACTAAAATATCCATAAAGACCTATTGCTTGTATTCGAACCATACAAACAATTTTTAGAAAATTTAAATCAAAAGGATCCGTAATAAATTCCCATAAAATAAAAGCCAAAAAGTAATCACGTTTTAACCGAATAAATGAAATTAAATATTTTATGCTGCGTTGAAGAAAACCCGATAGTATCACTACGAGAAATAGGTTCACATTTTAGTGATTCTAAAACCTCGGTATTTATAACACTAAAAGAATTTAAGTATAAATCGTATACATTTTCTAATCACCAACAGGTATTCCACGAATACAAATAAAAAGCACAATCTGTTGTGAAACTTTCTTTGATTTGCTAAATAATGAACATCAGTACATTTCAAGTAAGATAGTTTTTAATGATGAATCAACTTTCACAATAAATGGAGAAGTCAATTCACAACATTTCCGGTATGTATTATAATTCCTCATCTATCCACTATCCAGTATCCTAATAAACTTAGTTCTTAGATATTGGTCCCGCATTAACTGCCATTTACAAAACTCACGGTCAATACATTGGGAAAGTTAACGTATGGCTAGGAATAGTTGAAAATAAGCTCATCGGTCCATATTTTATTGGTGGTAATCTCAATACAGCCGAATTTTTAGAGCTATTAAGCAACGACATCATTCCGGCAATAGATAACTTAAACATCGTTGACCCGTGGATTTAGATGGATGAAGCCCCTCCGCATTCCACGAATGCTATAAGAAACTTTCTAAACGACAGTTTTCCAGGACGTTGGATAGGTAGATTCGATCCTATACCGTGGCCCCCGCGTTCTGCAGATTGGTCGCCCAATGACTTCTTTGCTTGGGGATATCTGAAATCAAAAATGTATACAAATATTCCAATACAAAGTATTGATGAATTAAAAGATCGCATACGTACCGAATGCAATAGCTTGAATCCCGACTTTCTCGCGAATGCTGTGCGTGCTTTTCAACATTGTCTAGGCTATTGTTTAAAAGTAGAAGGTGGCCATTTCGAATACTTGTTGTAGCTGTTGTGTTTATTTTCATTTCCGTTTTCAGTTATTGATATTTAATCTTTTACAATAATTATCGTCGTTGTTCAACTCATTTTGATTTACTTGTTTAATATAAACACTCCATCAACATAAATTTCTTACTAAAATAATTCACAACTACAGTGACGTCAGCTTTTATTTTTTAGTTGTGGCTCTAGTTGGTTGCCTACACAATTGGCGTAATTGACGCGTATACATAGGCAATGTATACCAAAAAGAAAAATTCTCCGTATGTAGGTATTATGAAGTTGTAATTTTTAGTGACATTCGATCAAACATTCATTGTATATAAACGATCCAACGCTTCAAATCTAGAAAAATGATCGTAAACGAATCAAATAAATAAAAATTATTTCGTTAACTGTTACTTGATCAAATTTTAATTTCATGCTTACAGTATTCCGTATGGACCTATAGCACTGCACTTCTTATAAAATAAATGTTAAAAGGTAAACAGTTTTAATTACATCATCCTGTATAGTGATCACGGAAGTGATGTGGTATATATAATATTAAACACGCAATCAATAATCAGATGTTAATTATATTAAAATATACAGTTTTGTACATTGAAATTTATACATCTAATTGTCGTTTTATTTAAAATTTTAAGATATATTTACAGAGAGATATTGTATTCAAGGCAATATCATATTGCACGAGGTGCACAAGGACCAACGCGTTGAAGTGCCACATCTGGAACAAAAACAAGATTTATTACTACTTACTCTGTTCAATATTGTTTATACGATTATAAATTTTAAAAAACGTGTTTTAAATGTTATGTTCAAAATACAAATTTTAGTATTTACACGTCCTAAACCGCGTATTTTCAAAAGTAATATTGCTTTCATGTCCGCTATAAACTCCTACATGTTGTTTTGCACTTCAAAATTTAGCTTTGAAATTGATTGAAGGCGTTAGATAACCAATCCGCGTTCGAAAAAAAATCACAATAAACTTGCTTTAGGTCCAATCAATAAAACAGATTTCACACCTTGATACAGAAAAGATCAGAAACTAAATAATTACAAATTTGAATAAAACATTTTTAACGTACGGAAGGAGAGGCTATTTATGTATAGGAAAATTCGAAACATATTGTTAGACACATATCCTCTGAGTGTGGTGGTAACTCAGTTGGTAGAGCGCTCGTTTTCTGAGTAAAACGTCGATTCCAGCTTGCGTTCGAAACCTAAGCATTGCTATGCAGATTTATAAAAATCTTGTCTGCAACCCACCACACACAATTTCCCAATCCGGCTTGCAACCGTGGGATCTTAATGCTAAAAACCTCTGGAATTTCTGTCGTTCGGATTCGACGTTAAAGTGTAGGTCCCCGCGTTTTTACCTTAGCGCTGTGAAAAAACACGTGGCAGAGAAGAATCTGATGCCCAGCAGTGGGACGAAAAGGCTGTCTAAATACAGAAGCCTATCTAAACAAGCTCGTTCTTATTACTACTTCCTAGTTTATCCAATTTTACCTTTAGACGGAAAGCATACCGGTTACTAAAATGATTTACATTTTCAGAAAGCCTCCAGAAGGTGTTATTTTACAGAATTCCCCGAATTGATTATATGATTATTAAAGCATTCAAAAATTTTTGCTTTCTCACGTTTAGACAAATATTTAAATAATGGGTTGGTACTTACTGATACCACATGACCGAGCACAACGCAAGACGTTCATATTATTGTAGTTCTGGCCGTCAGTTCCGCATACAGGGTTGTATTCGGAAGTTATTGGACAATTCTGGCGACACTGAGTAACTTGTGCTGGTTGAGGAGTTGTAGTAGTAGGTGGAGTTGTAGCACTGTTAGCCTGTGTGGTTCTGGGGTTCCCATCATTAATAACATTTGTTGGGTTTCCTGACTGTTGATTTCCGAGAGCCTGTTGATTTTGCTGACCCTGTACCTGTTGGAATTGTGGTGCTTGTAGTTGTTGCAATTGTTGGCCCTGTTGTTGTTGGAACTGTTGTCCCTGTAGTTGTTGAAACTGTTGTCCCTGTAGTTGTTGAAATTGTTGTCTTTGTGCTTGTTGTAATTGTGCTTGTTGAAATTGTGCCTGTGCTTGTTGCCTTTGAAGCTCAAAGTAGTCTGGGTAATCAACGTTAAATGAATTGAACTGTCCCAGTACTGTTGTAATGCCTTGGACCAGCAAAACATTTGCTGAAGCAAAAATTCGTTGTTAAGTGCTAAATTGCCTACACATATTTTTGTATTAAGACCTAGATGTGGATGCCAAAGGACTTCAACAATTATTTAAAATTAAAATTTACTTGTTAACGTATGCAATATCTTAACTATTTTTTTGTTTAAACTGTAGCAGGAATATCTGGGACAGGGTAGAAAATGGCTATTTTTATTATTGAAACCAGTAGAGGGTATTGCTGGTTAACAAATAGAACAAATGTTTTCCTATGTATGGGAACAATTTTTTAAAGCCTGCAGGAATATTTACTACATCTCAGTGCAATACGAAAAAAGTGGACGCGACTGCCTCCCTGGACTTTCCCATACTGGAAACTGTTCATATCATCTTTATTCAACAGTAGAGTTATTTTCCTCAAAACGGTTGTTCAAGCGCTATCCTAAAACCTTGCCTTGTAACGAATAGAC
>JABXWE010013676.1:0-13313 GCA_014611495.1 Limonius californicus
CAGTGGAGTGATCTACGAGATCACCAGATTTAAGCCCGTTAGACTTCTTTCTGGGGGGTCACAGAAAAAGTAAAATTTATAGCACTCAGCCAGAATCCCTAAATGATTTGCGTCAACGGATCAACCACGAATGCCGGCAAATTACCCCAGAAATGCTACAGAATGTCCGAAACCGTGTTCAACAAAACCTTTGCTACTATATGGATGCTAGAGGTAAAAGTGAAAATAATGAATTATTGCTTTTTGGAGGGTTACTATTTTTGAAAGGCATTTTCTCGAAAACTACCAAACCGAATTTGAAAAACTAGGAAGCGTTAAAGAGAATTTAATGCCTTTTAAAATAATGTATCGCTCCACATCACCATTTAAAATTTTAAGCGTGAAGCTCACCACTACACCACGTTGTAGTGACAAGGTTGAAAACAACGCAAGAAGTTTCCCCCTCAAAACAAAAATCAACGGGCCCAAGCGATATTTTAAAAAATGACGGTATAATATGAAAAATCGGGTCTTTTGTTTTCAGTGGCCCACCCTGTATGATAGCGCGACAGTAATAATCTTTTATGGCCTGCTAGTTTTTGGGAAAAATGACGAACTTTGGACTTTCAAGTAGACCGCTCTGTATATTTTTTGTCAGGCGACTCTACGTTAAATTCTTCTTTCATTAATGTATATAAAGTTAGGAAATACACAGGGTGTTCCATTTGAAAAACCAAAGTTGGACATTTTTTCCAAAAACTAGTAGGCGTCGAAAAATTATTATGGTCGCGAGAAAGATTTTCCTTTGACTTTTTCTTGTACTTGTAATATTACCGAAGATATAAGCTGGCTAATGAAAAGTCAACCACCCTGCATATTCAAGATTATTTATTATTTTTATACGGGGTGGACCAGCTAAGGTGTCCCCCTTCTAAAGTGGTTGATGCAACCTATTATACATACAGGGTGTCTGCTAACATGTGTCTCAAAATTTGGAGTCTGGTTCTACCCTTAAAAACAAGTAACTAACGCTTAATAAACTATGTCCGCAAACCAACGCCGCCCGAGATGTAGCACTTTTTTTAAAGATAAGTCCCACTAGTCCGGACTCTGATTATAACAATTCACTTAAGTCTAGTATGTGCTTGTCAGTGATGTGTGTCGCATTAAATTAGGTTTGCTCTTGTTGTAATGACTGACGATTACACGTACCTCTGCGGAGATAGCTGACATGTATTTGTGTTACGGCCGTGTTTATGGTAGTGCGCGACGGGCACGTCGTATCTACCATGAAACGTTTCCTAATCGTCGAATTCCTTGTGATAAAACGTTCAGTCGTCCGCACCTAAAGGACCACGGGTCATTTTCAAAAAGTACTGTTGATTCTGGTAGGCGTGAGTCGATTCGAACTCCGCAGTTAGAGGAGAGAATCTTAGATATCATCATTAGAAATCCTGGGACGAGCACTCGGAGAATTGCTGCAGCAGAGGGAGTCAGTAAATGAACTGTTTGGAACGTATTACATGATCAGATGCTTTATCCGTATCATGTACAACCTGTGCATTGTGCAAGGTCTGCAACCGACAGATTACCAACCAAGAAGAAATTTTTTTCAATGGTTTTAGAGGATGGATGCTGAATGTCCACAATTTCTCTCTCGTATACTATTCACAGATGAAGCAGGATTCACCAAAGATGGAATATTTAATTTCCACAATACTCATGTCTGGGCTGACAAGAATCCCCATTCCATAATGGAATCTAGACATCAGCACAAGTTCTCCATAAATGTTTGGGCGGGCATCATCGGTGATTTTCTGATAGGTCCTTTCTTGTTGCCTAACCGACTGACGGGGCCTTTATACCGAGATTTGTTGGAAAACTCTCTTCCAGAATTACTAGAAGATGTTCCCTTAGAAATAAGAAGGCACACGTGGTTCATGCATTACGGCGCTCCACCGCATTTCAGCATTCCAGCTCGCCAGTTCCTTAACGAGCAATTCCCTGCAAGATGGATAGGTCGAGGTTGACCGACGCCATGGCCTGCCCGCTCTCCTGATGCCAACCCCTTGGATTTCTTTTTATGGCGATATCTAAAACAATTAGTTTATGCCTCTCCTGTAAATGATGTTCAAGAATTGCGAGAAAGAGTTCAAAATGCTTGCCAAACAATACGAAACAATGCAGGTATCTTTGAACGGGTAAGACAATCATTGATGCGTCGTGCTAATGCTTGCATAGCAGCCAATGGAGGACACTTCGAACATCTTTTGTAAAGTGAATCAAATATTAAAAGCAGCCTACTTTATTAAGCTCAAATACAATGTACTTAATTACACTATTTATTTTCTTTAAAAGAAGTGCTACATCTCGGGCGGCGTTGGTTTGCGGACATAGTTTATTAAGCGTTTCTTACTTGTTTTGAAGGGTAGAACCAGACTCCAAATTTTGAGACACATGTTAGCAGACACCCTGTGTAGTACAGCAACCAAAATTAAGTTTTCTTAAGAAAAGTTGATCACGCGAAAAAAAAGAGATGTTGCTTATTTTTTTGTCGAAGGAATACGGTGGCAACAGTTTATAAATATTTAGACGTGTTGCAATTGCTTTAAGAAATGAACGTAAATCTGTTAATTCCTGAAAGTGTAGACCCAGAACGATTACAAACATGGAAAATGAACTAGCAGTGCCAGGGACAGTTAATGAGAATCCTCTTGTAAGTCAAAGAAATCTAAGCACATATGTGCTTGTGACATTCAATTAGAAGAATTCTGAAAACAAATGTACATTTTACGTTATTTTGGTGCACGAACTGTATGAAAATAATCCTCAGAGGATTGCAATTTTGTAAATTGTTTCACAATCAACTTCTTTTGGATCCACCTTTTTTAAATTGTGTATTGATTAGCAATGAGGTAAAATTCTGAAACAATGGTGACAGAATAATCACAACTGGTACTATTACACACAAGAGAATCCAATCCGCAGGGATAGCGGTTACCCATTTTCAACGAAATTTTTTCTGTAAATTTATGGTGGGGCGTAGCAGATAACCGTGTTATTAGATCACACTTCTTCCATGAAAATTTAACTTGGATTACCTACAAAATATTTTAATAGGGTTGTTAGAAGATGTAGAACTTCATGTAGGACAAAAACTTTGGTACAAACATCGCTATATTGTCACATTGTTGAAATTACTTATATAATGTATTTGAAGGAAATGGGATTGGAAGAAGAGCTACGCAACCTAGACCACGAAAAGGTTACGATATCGCCCTATAATATAATAATTTGCTGGAGTCCAAACAACGTTCTTAAAACGAATTAGAAAATGTGTGGAAGTGAATGGAGGCAATTTTAAACATTTACTGAATTAGATAAGACTTTGCTATTTATTTTTTGTTGTGTTTCGATTTTACTATAGTATGATTGCATCAGTGGGTGTTTTAAGGATATAATATTAGTAGAGCTATGTATAGCAACCGATCAACTTAATAGACAGTAAATTATGATCAATTTCTATACTACAAAGAATTCAATAACCTCGTTTACTGCGATAGATGTATATACGTCAGATGCGTCGATCCATTTTTAAGTGGAATAACTTAGCCGGCCCACCCTGTATGCTTATTAATGATAATATTTCAGAAGATCTAGCAATTATGTATATTATAATAGATGCTTCATATTAATTAGTATGGATTTGGGGCACATTTAGTTGAGATAGTTTGAGCAACACTGCTCTAGTAACGCGATTCTGGTTTTACGCTGTCGTTTAACATTGTAGGCAACCAAAATTAATCGCAGTTAAGCATCACCACTTAAAATGAATAGCCATAGGTTCGCACAATGGCACTTAATATCTACCTACAAGAAATGTTGAATTTTCGCAAGTAATTGATTTTGGGTATTATTAAAACGAAATGGAGGTATTAAATTAAATACTAAGTAGATCGAAAGTTGATGCAGGAATTATGAAAGGTGATAAAGCTAATTTGTAGCTGATAAAGTTGTTAAGTGTTTCGTTCATTAAGGCCGTGTACATGCACAATTTTATAATATTAGTTCCAACGCCGAACTACTCAAAAATGCGGCAATTTGGCAGATGATTATTTATTTAGTAATTTTAGAAAATTGGACAATTTTAAACTCTCCAGACAAACATTATTCAATCTACACAATAATAAAAGTCTTAGTTTAAATAAAATAAAAAACTGATTATAGTACAGTAATAGAAAAAGTGGTCTTTGACTCATATGCATATTACAAACTCAAGATTTTCTCTATATTATTGAAACTTTCATTTTCTTAATAGAGAACTGTACTAAATATTAATGAAAATTCTTTAAACCACAGTCAGCTGTTGTTTCGTTAATTATTTATGAATGTAAACTGAACATTCTCAGCTACTGATCTGATAATACTTTCTCCTGACCTAAAACTGATTTTGGCGAATACCACATTGTTAAACTTCACAATAAACTGAGAAATTTGTTGTTACAATATTGATTTATTACAAATACGTTTAAAAATCGTTTGTTGTCAAAACAAGCAATTTTTTTATTTACGTTGTAGCAGGTATGAAGTTTCACTAATATAATTATGTATATTCAAATATGAATAAGTCAAGGGTATTTGTAAATTAGTTAATAATGGCGAACATTTTTTTAATACTCTCTAAATAGCTGGAATATTATACAGTGCGAGGCTATTTCATGAACTTTATAATTTGTACGATCGCATACGTTTTTTCTAATGCAAATTAAACATGAACCTCTTAGTTGGTAGAATTATTGGGAAAAAGGAATTTGAAGGAAAGGGCGGGAGTACCAGGTCAAGTATTTTAATTTCCTTTATGAATTTTAGTAACATTATAGATACGAATATGTGTAATTCATGTATTTAAATCTCATCTATCAATAATAAACAAATTGATTTTTATAAAAAAAAAGGTTTCATTTTAATAGACATTTCTTTCTAACCAGTTTATTTTAATTCCTGCGCTTTATTTTGGAAGGCAGTTTAAAACTTCTCACAGAATACCTACGAAATTTAAATAATGTTGTTGTTAAATGTCGTGGTATTTAATTGGGAACATCTGGTGGAGGTCATCATGCACCAGTACAGTTAAGGAAGTAGCGTGATTTTTAACGATGAAATACCAAAAAGTAGAGACGGATTATGAAATGAAAGTTTCTAGTAAAATTATATGAACACCTTACATTTTATTTATTACGAAACGTTTCGGTCGACTTTTTTATCGGCATTTTGCACGCTAATGCAATTTTTTGGGACCCCGAGGAAGAAACAAACGCAATTTTACTTTGGAAAGTTGTTTGGAGTGATTCGTTTCGAGTTCAACTTATTTTCACTTAAAGAACATTGAAAACAGGCGGGCGGAATGATTAATACAGCTTCATACTGTTATCAAATATTACTTGTGGGAATGGTATTGACATCACTATGATAAGCAGTTATTTTTGGTTTATTAGTCACTCTATTTCTGTAATTTGTTAAACACAGTTCTACAGGTATATCGTTTTGTCCATTTTAGCTTGTTAGGGGAGTAAAATAATGTTAGGTAATCAAAAGAAATTAAGATAAAGGGTACGTAGGAAGAAAATTAAAAAATATTTGTGGGATAAAAATTCAGGAAAAAATATACAAGAAAAAACCATGAAAATAACATTTTAGATATAACATTCAGCTCAGGTACCCCACATTAAATAATCCATATGAGTTTTCAGTTATTATGCTAATTATGTTTAGTATTTTTTGTATACGAGATATGTGTTGGTAGACCTGAATCTATATTTGGTTTCTGTGTATTCTTGTTTCTCATATTTTATATAGAAATCTTATAAACCATACCAAAAACTCACTAATAATTATGTTGTATGTTCTGTTTAAAAAATATTCATTTTAATATTTTCGGTGTAGTAACTTTTATATTGCTTTTTATTGTATTGTGTCAATTATCTATATGGATTATAATCTCACGAGGCATTTAAGATCGAGCGAGGCAATTTCCCAATTTTCAAAGAAAGTTATGCAAATTTTAATTTTTCTGTACACGCGCAACGTAAATTTAGATTATGTTGATTTTAATTTTTAATGTTGTTTATATATTGGCTCAATATTTTAATCAATAAACTAACATTTTTGAGTTACGCATTAATATTATATTGTGTATTTGTAGGGTATTTGATCTTTTTTTGGTTATGTCGATAAGCCGATTGAGTTTTATTTCTGTATATATTTTTAGCATGTTTTTCTTTAATAATTTCAATTTTTCCTAGTTTTTCTTACAAATGAAATAAAGTATGGCTAAGTATAACGAAATTTTGATTTTGCCGGGTTGCTACAATTTAATTTCGATTTGTTATTGTGGTCGATCTCGATATTATAATATTTTGTATGTGAATTACTTCATAAGTAGCAGAAAAGGCGAAAATATAACTTTATATCAATGACAGATATTTAATTAGAGATAAAACTTGCGGAAATCAAGCTACGAGATTGCTTTTCCATTTATCTCTTAATCATACTAAACAAAATACATAATTCTGAACAACTTTTTCTGCTGATCAACTTGTCATTTTTGAGCTGTTCGCAGGATTTCTGTGTCAAATGCATGTTTTTTTCTAATTGGCTGTACTTAATTTTAATTACTTCCTGTTTATTAACCATCATTTATATTAATCTGCCAGCTATAGATCATACTGTTGGAGCAGCGACAATTACAACCCGAAGATAATAACACTAGTTATTATTTAATCTTACGTACAAATAGAATTCGCATTCACGTAATTGACAGCAAAACGTAATCGCATAGCAATCAAACATAATTTTTCCAAAATCAAGGCCATTTCTCATGGAAACCTGACATTCATTACCTCGTCTCGTTCGTGCTTTGATTTTTGTACTGACTTCTATAAAATCCGGAAGTTTTATTCAGCAGGTTCCCACTGAACTTAAAAGTCAAGAAATAAACGCCCGGGGTTAATTCATTCTTTGGCACAACCGAAATCATTTCCGCAACTGGATTTTCTTCCACATTTTGCACTTCGATGACTTCCGAACCGTTTACAAAAAATAAATCGGCTTCGTCTATGCTTAAATTTCTGCTATGAACAAGAATGTCTCTTCTTCTTCTCGTTAACTTCACACTGATGTTGACTTCGCCCGTGAAATCGCCCTTTTCGATGTTTGGCTTGAAAGTCAAGTTATAGTGAAGCGGGAATGTATCGTTGGGCAACAGTGTTAGAAAGGGTTGCTTTTTGGATTCCACTACGAACTCTTCGTTCGTAATCACATCGCTTCTGTTTTGATAAATGTGTTTTCCTATGAGCACCAGCGCCGAAAGCAAACACGCGCACAAAATTAACAGGAACAAGCAACAACTCAAAAGGACGGGATAACAGTTGGTGCCCTTTTTGAGCTTTTCGGTTTGATTTGGCGGCGGCGCGACATTTCGCCTGTGAAATCGCGCACTCCCCGTCACCGTCATGACTACAACCGCATTACGAATTATCAATCGACATCGTCTTAAGCTTAGTATTTTGCTCACGTGTTATTAAGAACGTGCATTTCACCATTTAGTCGAAGGAAGGGATTCGGACCGCTATTGGAAACGTTTACATCGCGGCCACAACGCTCGTTCTTGGAATGGATCTACGCTTGAAGTAATTCATTCCATTGTATCCTTATTTTATGTGTGAATCATGTATCAAGAAGACTCCGACCTGGGATAACCTTCAGAAGGTTTTGCATTGGGAAAGCAGCGGCGTAGGTCGTTATTTTGGTGAATGGACTAATACCTAAGGAAAATAATTCCCCGATTCTATAGGCGATAGATGAATATAGTCTAATCTGTATAAGACAAGCTCGCGTACAACGTTCCTATATATAACGAGCGTTTACGAAATACATGTTTGGATCTGGTTTACTGTATTGAAGTATCAGCTTATCAAAACTTGTCATTTATTATGTTTTCAGTATTTATAAAGTGGTAAGTATAACAAAAAAAATGTTATTAATAATTTTAAATATTTAATAAAAATAAAAATATGTAATATAATTGTTGTGGTCACATATTCATAACAGATACCTTTACAAGCTTCACCTATATGAATTATTATTATAAAGGCTATATTCTTTCTAGCAATTCTACTTCTCTATTCCATACACATATTCCTCAAAAGAATTGCAGCAACAATTTATAAAAACAAAAAAAAATAGGAATACATCAAAAAGTGAAGTTAAATATAGACAATGAAGAAGCTTGAATCAGTGGCGGCTCGCGGGTGAAAAAATAGGTGAAGTGCTAGCCCTAATAATAACAAATAGAAAAAAATATAACAGTTTTAATCTTTTCATAATGAGTTTTAATCTCTATCGAACTTCTTAATATTAATAAGTTCTAAAAGTTCTTTGAAATTTCCACGATTTGCTGAGTCACTGCTTTCATCGTGTCCGCGAAACGCTAATTCTTGTTTGCTTTAATACAAAACTGTGTCGATAACTGTTTGGAGGAAAAGTCTATTTAATCGAATATTTTCATTAAATTGTGTTTTAAAAAGTCTCGCGTATTCCTTAAAAGCATCGCCTATGGTGTTTTGTATGTTCTCAAAATTCTTTAACTTCAATGCACATATTAAACGATCTTTAGAGTCGGGATGTTTATGTAACGCTCTTCTAATATTTAACAGATCTGCAAATCCCTCCCTGTTCCAGACAGACTGTTTTGTACAAATGAGCAAGCAAAGCCAACTAAATAATTTCTGCTGTATTGGGCTGCTACATAACCATTTGTATTCGGTGAACCAAGAAATTGTAAACTTAAGATTATATGATTTTTCACTACCTTTTAAGTCTTTTTTCGCGGAAATTGTCAAACCAACTGTAGGTCGCCCTTGATTTAAAACGACTTTTTTATTTTCTTCCTTCCAATGCCTGAATGGCGTCTCTAACAAGCTGTACACTATGTGATTAATAGGATTCATAGTTCTCCTGGTAATTATCTACGTATAAAAGTAAACTTTCCACCGCGAACCAATTTTAGGCAGTGACATAGGCGTTACCATGGCAACGGAGGTCCAAGTGCAGAGTTACAATACGTTTGAGGCCGACTCTTCACTACAATTGCTCGAGTGTTGTAGGTAAGGTTTTTTTATGGCCGACGCTCGACAGAGTGCATTTAAAATTTAAATTTTTGTTTGTTTTCACTAAGCTTATTGTATCTATGAGTATGTATGCTATAAATAAACGACTCCTAATAGGTGTAATGTCGATAAATAATTTGTTATGTAATTTAAATAAATATTCGCCATTGAATGAAAATTTTAGGTGAAGAGGCACTTCACCTACTTCAATTGGCGAGCCGCCACTGGCTTGAATGCCATTCTAACTTCAATATGTATAAGATGAGCAAGAAATTTAACACAATTTCTTAAAGTGCTACAAATTTTATGGAAAATAAATGGCGATTTCCGTTATCGGGGATTTTCAATGCAAATGACTGTTGACTACGATTATTGCATGGGTATCAGTTGTATATTTTTGATACCTTATCATCATAACACCCTGTATAAATGAGTTTGCAGTATACAATCAAGACGATTTCACATTTCGAATATTTTTAATCTGAAAAAGTTTTTTGCTTGTATGTTTTTCCTGTGTATTTTTCAGCGGAAATTCTTGCTTAGAATTGTTAATTTTTGAGGTAGAGGGTGCTTATTTTAACATGCCGTTTTAACAATTTCGAGTAGCGCCAAACGTATAATCTGCAGTTGGAATATGTTTCTGTAGGTGTTATCAAATCGTAATTTCGTGACGATACCTTATTACAGCTGGAAACACGTACGTAGACTTAAATTCCTCGTTATTTTCTTTTTATTTTCAAATATATATAAAAAAAGTAATTTAGAATTGTAATATTTAATACACACCATCAGTTTCGTTGTTATATAAGTTTATGCACAACGAGTAATCTTTACGTGCTTATTTCTGCTTTTTAATGCATTTATTCTTATGGAAACATAGGCATTATTATACCTATACGTAGAGGTATCAGATAGGAAGATACTATTTCTCCAAAACTATTAATGTTAGCTTTAGAAGACGTTTTCAAAACTGTACAATGGCAAGAAAGGGCATGTTAGCTAACGGTGGAAAATTGAACAATTTTCGATTTCTGAACGACATCGTGTTGGTATCAGAAAAGAAAATGACCTACAACTGATGCTAACAGAACTGGATTAAGAATCAGGAAAAGTAGGAATAAAAATGAACTTAGCAAAACAGAAATAACGTGCACATTATAAAAATAGCAAGATAGAAAATAGGGAAAGCTACATATACATCGGTTATATAATCAAACTTGGCAGCAACAATCAGACTGCTGAAATGTAAAAAGGGAAACAAATAGGTTGGACGGCCTTCGGAAAATTAGGAAACACGTTAAAAAAACAAAAATATTTCCATACGCCTCCGAGCCCACTTCTTCCATTAATACGTTCTCCCCATTCGTGAGAACATACGGTGCACACATTTGTACACTCACAAAACAGTCATTGCAGAAACTATGTGTAACCCAAGGGGCAATGGGACAACAAATATTCAATACATCTATAAAAGATCGCAATAGAAATGATCGAATACGGGACATTACAAAAATTACAGCTGTTGATGAAGCGACAGCATGGCTAACATGCATATAAACCCGACTTTGTTTATAATGTTTTCTTTTTGTTTTTATACGTTTTTGTAGGTGGAACCCATGCTAAAATGAAGTCACATCAAAGTCTGATCTCACCTGAACGATTATTTTTGTACCTTTCCGTTGGTATGGGTCGAAAGTGTGGACATGTTTGGGTCAATAGTTCTTTATTTGTTTACTTTACCATAACAATTTTAATCAGGTGTGACCTACTTTATAAAAATAAGCGGAAATAGGCCAACATCAAATAATATGTTGGTGTTGTCGTTGTTTAGAAACAACTGAGAATTCTATTGAAAACCATAAACTGTAAACTTTTAATTGTCAACATAAAAAATACATAATAAAACAAAAAATTGCGCTTTTTTAGTCACCTATTTGTGCCAACCTTGTTTCTGTATTTATTTATATCGTTATTAACACGTTTTCTTTAAATAGTACCAAAATCTCCTAAATTATGCCCGAATTTGGGATGCAATGTTAAATAATACTGTCTTCATTCGAAATATATAAAACCCATCGGTTTTTATGTATCACTGTAATAATAACTTATGGTATTGAACTAAGTTGCTTAACTTAAAACTTTCAAAACAGTACCGCAGCAACAATTTTAAGCAAATTAACAAAAAATGGATTACTTTTATTTAGTTTTGTTGCATATTCATTTGTTTTTATAAGTTGTTAGGTCATACTAGATTAAAAATATTGTTATTCATTTTAAAAGATGTAAATAGTTATGTATATCCGCTTGTATATCATTGAAAATATATGTTTTTAAAAGCAGCAAAATTTGAAAATAACGTCGATTTGGTTGTATTATAAACATATTGAAGCAGAAAATTCGATAATATGTTCAAAAATATTTACGTTTATAACAAGTAGATTACAATACAATCATTAATAGTTAATTGGTTTATTGCTTCCACATTTAAGTAAACCCAGCAGTGAGCTTCAATGGCGAAAGAGGCTTTTGTACATCTATATCCATTTTAAGTGCTCCTTTGATTTCCTACGCCACTGTATATTTTATTTAAGCGGTTACTCATAGTTACATAGACAAGATAAATTTAGTCATAATGCATGTTTTAAATTCGTCTGCGGATAAGTACCATAACCATATTAATTGTTCTGATCTTTTATGCTGTTTACTTCTTATGCCATAAATATTAAAATAAAATGTTATTAAATAGTTATATAACTTATATACAGTTGGATGAAACTATGAAATACTTGGGAATTCTAGAAAGCACACCCTGTTAGCAATGCTCATTGTTGCTATTGTTTTGAGTAGCTGAATTGCTACATATGAATGAATATTTATTCACCCCCGAGCCAACATTGAATAGTATATTAAAGAACTAGTTTCATAAGGCCTCTTCTTAACGCACGAGTTCAAGTTTGAAAAACGAGGACGCGAAGCGTCGAGTTTTCACGACAGAGTGGACAAGTGGTTCTTATGAAACGTGTTTTTATACTATTTTTTCTATTGAGGAGTTTAAGAGTATTTCTTAAATAAATTTATGTAGAAAAATTTTACGTCAAAATGATGTACTAGGGAGTTTTTATAAACACTTATGGCAGCACTGACAGGTGGCTGAAACTGACATTTCAAATTCAAATCGAACTACCAACATCGTAAAAAAACAAACTAAAAACAGTACGATTATAGGCCTCCTTAACGTACTGTTTTTAAGCTAAAACAGTGCGCTTAGAACGTCTTTATAAAACCGAAATAGAAAAACAAAGTTTGTCGATTTATGCAATTTCTCAGACCTACTTTATTATTTCTAAGATGAAGCTAAGAAATATTAGAAAGAAATGATCAAACAGTTTTAAAGCAAATCAGTTAGTGAACGCATTTTTAATTGATTTTTATATATTTTATAATTTAAAGCTCAATAATTTTCGCTTTACTTAAGACATTTGTATGTAACTTTATATCTAAAAGATTGTTTTGTATAGTTTGCGTATCTTTAACCTCAGGCATATATACTTGTGGTTTATACAGGGTGTATCAGAAATAGGTACAAATATTTAAACCAGTAATAGATTGGCTCAAGTAGAATTCAATGGTACTATTCATTTTTCAAAAATCATTAAGTTTATTTTTTGAATTGAATATAAAATAAAATTTTGTTTGAGAACTTCTGATGATACATAGAAAATGCATTTAAGCTGTAGAAGGTTATTACCTAATTTTAGGAAGTAAATCCAAAGTGGCAAACACGCAAAAACTTGTCTGGATTGTGATAAACTACAGAATTGGGGTGATAAGAATTTTTTTTGCACTTCTATCCTACTCTCCTTTGCATAACATGTCTTTGAACTCAAATGTTTGTTATTATCCTGCGGTACTCAAACAATTTTGGTTCAAATTTTCAATTATTATTTTCTCATATCTTAAGGGTCCCACTGCCCAAGAAATGTTTTTTCTAGTTTGGTGAAGTCTCCAATAAGCGGACACCGATGGTTCCACACTTTTTGTCCGTTTATTGGAGGCGTTCGCTTAAAAGAAATAATCATGTCCGGGTATAGGAGGTGTCCGTTTAAGAGAGAACACAAAAATTATCAAAACATGCAGAAAAGTGTATTTTATTGAACATAACTACAA
>JABXWE010013677.1:0-18586 GCA_014611495.1 Limonius californicus
CCTACTTGGTAAAACATAAAAAAACGCAAAAAGTAATCTAATAAAATATTATGTTAGCTATTAAAGATTTACACATCAAAAGTTACCCAACATATGATACATAGTTAGAAAGAGAAAAAAATCCGTTTTAACTAAACCATAGCCAACTATGATTCCCATTTGAAAAAATACAACTTTAGGCCATAACTCGACATTAAACCTTTTTTTTCAAATTTTCTCGACGCCACTGGATTAAACAGAAAAAAGTGCCTTGAGAATGTAAAAGTTATTTTCTCCTAACTTTACAAACAACCACGATATTCACATGTGTCTAAAAGTCGAAAAATCGAACTTTTGTTTATAACTCGAAAACAAAAGACGATAGCAAATTTTTGTTTCTGCCAGTGAATTTGTCTCAAAAAAAGAGATCGAGAATGTGACTTCCATTTTTTTGTATCTCCTATAGTTACCGAGCTACCCTATACAAACATCGAAATTTGCCCACCCTGTACATCGAGTGTTAAGAGAAAATCTCTTACATCCGTTCCACTTCCAGCGAGTCCATGGGTTGCTTCCGGAAGATGATCCGCGACGGATAGAGTTTTGAAGATGGTTATTACGGCAACAAGTAGTCAACCCGGCTTTCATTGTAAACTTCTTATGGATGGATGAAGCCACATTTACCCGTAACGGAATGTTTAATATGCACAATATGCACCACTGGGCCGATGTAAATCCTCGTGTCTTGCTTCAAACTAATAACCAGTTTAGATTCAGCGTCAGTGTATGGGCTGGAATTATCGGAAATAGACTAATAGGGCCACACATTTTGCCTCGTCGATTACACGCCGAAAACGTTGTCTATTTTTTAAACAACGATTTTCCGGGATTATTGGAGGAAGTACCGTTACTTGCCAGGAGAGACATGTGGCATTACTTAGATGGACCTCCAGCCCACTGGGGGCTTCAAACTAGGGATTGGTTAAACCAAAACATTCCAGAGCGGTGGATGGGGCGCAATGCTCCGATATCATGGCCCGCAAGAAGTCTCGGCCTAAATGTCCTAGATTTTTTCTTTTGGGGCATTTTAAAGCTCTTGTTTATGACGTAGAATTTGAAACCGAATAACAACTTACTGAACGGATAAATAATGCAGTTAGAGAAATAAAAATCGTAACATGCTGCAAAATCTAATGCCAAATATTATTACTCGGTGTACCAGCTGTTTAGAAGTTGCAGGTGCTCATTTTGAACAGCTATTGTAACCAAAAAAAGAGTTAAATTTAAATAAAACGTATTCAATCTTGAGTTGTAAATTATTTCAATAATTTTAGAGGATATCTATGAAAAACATGAACACATACTTGATTTAATTGCAGATTCACAAACCTATACGATCAAGTGTAACTACTTTTACTAACTTTTAAATTGTACAATGTTGCCAAATTAAAAAACCTTTAAGTGCTTATAATTTAAAGACTCTTCGTCTAAGACCAAATTGGTGTTAGAGTTTTTTGCTTGTTTTTCAACGTATAATTGCGTGGTGTAATTATTTTATTTTATTATTAATTTTTAATACAGCCTGTATAGCAGACATGCATCTAATCCCCTATTGGAAGCACACAAATACACACTTTGGCGATTATTAGGGTTTGCCATAACACAATATAGCAAATAGGAAAATGCGGCCGGGATCTTTAAGTAGCAACTACTATAGCCGTAAATCCTGTCACCATATTACCATGTTAAATACGTATCAGCTAATTTCATCTAGCCTGGAAATGCTAACTGCAGGAACTTTTTTGAAAACTGTATTTTTGTGACAGCTAAAACCATTAAGAACTTTAATAGATGAGAAACATGGTTCACGGATTTTCTTGATTTTGACAATAAGCGAACTTGTAATCAAATATGTTTTCAATCATATTTATTTTTCATAAACACTCTGCTGTCAGTACCTATAGTCTGAAAGCTTTTCGCTTTAAACGGCTTCCTAAATCTCTCTTACTTATTTCTTAAAACGTTAATTTTTCTTCCTCTGTGAGGCTTAACGGAAGTGCGGTAATGCTTAGGGCTTTGCTTTCGCCATATTATTTCTTGTTAAGCCAAAACCTAGACATCAAGGCTAATGGGTCTCAACTACTGCGAAGTAGGTGTGAAATGAGGTTATATCTCACTACATTTTAGTTGGAAAACTTTCGTCACACTGCTTAAGTTTTCCGCTAAGTTCGTGCTATCTTTTAAGCTTAATTATGTGTTGGGTATAAGAAATTTCATCTTAAAATATTATAATTAGTTGCTGCAAAGTGAAACGTCTCTACTTCTATAAAATATTATTAAATTATGTTTAATGTAGTAAAATATTCATAGTATCAACTACTACCTGCATTAATTGAGCCACAATGGTTTCCGGCAAGCTGATTTTTAATACATCATGTGGACAATATGAATTAATTTCATGTTTGGATTAGCATCAATTAAATACATTGCCTTTAGTCACTTTCTACAATCATTTATCACTGCCGATTAAATCTCCATGTACGTATGTACAATTCTGATTGTGATTATAAATTGCCGCAGTTTCCACAGCACTATTAAAAATTTAAACAGTTGGTGGGTGAGGGCACTTGCAGGTGTTAGATTTATATGCTACACTTCACTACAGGGCTGCTTTGTACTGTTGCTGGTATCACATAACTAAAAAGGGAATGAAATATGGAAATGGTTTTGTTGAATTTTGATTTATGTTGTGGCTTTGGCCAATGTAAGAAAACTTTTAAGCCATCGATTAATTGTTCTGCTAAATAAGTCTAACGTGCTAGGGTATAGAAATTTTGCTTATTTCCTAAGAGTATGCTACGTTATTCAATGATTTCTGGTTTACGATATAATGTTATCCAAATAGTTATTTCTATTCTTCTGAATAACTGCTGATGTTTCAGATTTGTTTTATTTTCTGGCTATAAAAATGTAGGTGTGCACTATACTGACTGATAATTGTAGTAGATAAAGTAGCTTGCGGAGAACCTTCTTTCTGGGTAAATATGTACTTTAAATTGTATATGTTTGAAATTTTGACAGCACTTATAACTATATCGAATAAAAATCTGATGCAACCCACTACACAATTCCTCTATCCACCTTTGTCAACCGTTGGATCTGAATGTTTTAAAACCTTCCTAGTATTTGAATTGTTCGTAGATGACGTGTTTATTTAAAAATTTCCGCTTCTTGCCTGTTTGTTTTCGACTGCAACCCTTCTGTGAATTTGGTTTGGTTTTGAAATAATCTTTTTAGTGAAAATTAGAATTGTACATATTGGAATAGTTACTACACCCATCTCCATTTATTGATAGAAAAAAAATACGTTAAAAAATAGAAAAAGAAAAGGCAAAATATTTGAAAAATAATAATACGTTTTTGAAAAAAATATGTCAATATTACCATGGCGCTATTTAAGTACACAGAAAGTAGATTAAGAGAGTGTATTTTTTCAGATTTCACTATTGTCTAAATAAATTGCGTATATAATTAACCGTGCTTGAAATACAGCCTTTATGTGTATTTCGGTAGGGTGTACGACATTAAAATGTGTTGTCTTTGTGTGACATCCACAATACAATAAACATCTGCAACGCATGCCACTCCAGCTGCTTATTAATATAATAATTCGTATAGACGTGGTGGATCTTGGTGCAACAGTTTTCAGGACGCGCTATCGCCTCTGACTTGATCTAATGACTACCACTGCAGTAGTAGCTGGGACCGACGGCTTTAACGTGCCCTCCAAAACACGGCCTATCACTGTTGTTATAGGACTACTTTATAACAGTACTTCTATATCACTTCTGTACTTATTCATACAACAGGAAGTCGTTAATGGTGTGTTATTGTTAATATATGAAAAGGATATAGTACATGTATACCGAAATTATAAGGATACTATTGTATAATGTGATGTTTTGAAGTAATGCCCCAGTTTTGATCATCAATTTTAGGCTGGGTACAGGTTTTATAATACCATAAGCAGGTTAGGAAACTGTCAGACAGCTTTCCGATTATTTTCTACTGGTACCTATAGGGTCCATAAAGCTGTCCTGCTATTTGATGTTAGCCTTTATTTATAACCAACGGTAAATGCGAATATTTAGTGGCAGAATAATGTATTATTTTTAAAATTTCATCACTTTGTACAAACTAGTACAATATGTGTGGGAAAATGTTATGTCTGCTATATTACTTTACATAGTATGCAAATGTTTGTTGTGTATCTATTAAGTTCAATACTATATCAGCTGTGAAATTACCTAATCATTTTTGGGTTTAAAATAGTTACAGATCTTATATAGTCTATAAGATTTATTAGTATTTTTTGACTGACCATTTCAAAACATAAAAGGAAGAAGCTATCGTAGAATTTCTACTACCGGTCATAGAGTTCTAAAAGTGTAGGTCATCTACTAAGCTATTATGAATAGAGATAATTTATTCTTTACAGAACTATTTTCGTTCAGCAAAACTGATATAAGAAGAATTATGGAGATAAGTTAAGGTAGTATGAAAAACTAATATACGATATTAGTTTTTGAAAAATACTAACCCATAATTTTCCGCCATTCTCTACGAGATACCTCAAATCGATCTTGCAATTCAAAATAGTATTGTATTAACTTCAAACAAAAGCTTACCGTCAAGACACTCCAAACTGGCGTTAAATACTATGAAATTTTCATCTCTAAAAGAGCGATCCTACCAAACCATCTGGAGAGGCACCTAAAAATGGAAAATTTCTACGAAACAATCAACCCGATTGTATGCAAGTATTACCAGCTTTTAAAGTAGGACTTTGTCAGACTTATACGCCTGATATTCTTCTACAATCTACCAAAGATTTGAGAAACTTTTCAGGGTTACTTCAACCACCTCGTCGCTGCAGATATTGCAAATAAATTCCCCCAATATATGTTTTATTATTATTATTGGTATTATCACATTTTTGGTGAACCTATTTATTACATTTGTCATATGTAATCAAATATATGGTATAACCAAAATCACCCACAAATCATATAATTTGTTGGATGAGTATTGGCAGATACATTATTATCTATGCTATGACTAGCAAATTAGATTTTTGGTTTACGGATGTTCTACATTTACATATAAACTCTCAGCGCAGGTTTTATTAATATTTGTAGAATCACATTTTTGATGTAACCAATTTAACCATAATTCAACTGCATCCAATCAGCAATAAATTAAAAATTACCTATTAGACAGTGCAAGCAATCCACCATCATGCCGAATCTTGAATTGGCTTTTTCCCTAGGACAAAAATTTAAGAATCAACCAAGAGGGACCGCGGTGGTCGAGTGCGAGAACGCATTGGCCACTCGAGGTCACATAAATGCAGTTGCTCCGTTGGGGCGATCGAATCCCGACTGGGGCGACCGCATTTGCTTAGTTAAGTTCAGGGTGCATGTTGCATGAATGTTTAGTATGTAAGGGACGCCCGCACACCCCTGAAGTAATGCGAAAGCGGTTCCGGGGGGGGAACGGTAGTATGAATGTGTGAAAAAAAAAGAATCAACCAAGAAAGTATAAATTTGATTTTTCAGGATCCTTTTCCTACGTTTCTTGAGAGTAATTTCAGATGATATATTAACTTCCAATTTCTTCATGAAGAGACTAGCTAGTTTATTTAGTGGCATTGTGTTATAGTATTTTTTATCTCTTATAATATGTTTAAAACATTTTCCCTTAATTTTCTAACAATTCTGGAATTTTCTAGAAATGGTAACCCGGTTTAAACCATACCCAGAAACTTCTAACGTAAGTGTACTCCAGAGAGAGTAGTGGGGTAAATATTATTTTAGGATATTACTTAAACTGCGTTAAGTATTGGTAATTCCGTTTTTCGAAGAAACAACTAGTGACTGAAGGAATTGTTATTGTTTAAAATTTAGAAAGGGTTGGAGTCATAAATGCAATTATTTTTTATAAAATCCTGATCAACAGGAAAGAGCCTAGTAAAATATTCGTATGAGCGGCTTTGACCTGCAAATTATAGAACCGTAGCTGCATTCGATGTTTGGTTGTTACAACCCATGCTATTTTTTCTTTAATGATTTTTTTGTGTAAGATCTTCAAAGTGTTTATTATTATCTTTCAAGATATAGCTTTCATCAAACGTGCACAACAGGAATAGATCCTTTAACACTAATCCAAATATTCTAGCAGATTCGTTCTATTTAATGACTTTAATGGCATGCACGACTGAAATCAGTAATAATCCCTTCCAACTTTGGCCACTGCCCTTTTTTTGGAAAAGTGTTAAATCTTTTAGGATTATAAAAAAGGATTTTCCATAACTTCTTCTTATTTGTCGGGATCCTCGTTTTTACCGCTTATACAGTGTCAAGGTGGTGTGAGGCAAGGCTAAGCTGGTTTGTGCTATGCGCAAAAGGGCCCCGCACGGCGGGTTACCGTGTTGGTGCGTAACCGTGTTTGACCTGCCTGGTGTATGTGTAGGTGTTTGAAGTCTTACTACTCCTCCAGTGGGACCGTAACAAGAAGAATGCTATTAATTTGATCCTCAATGGTAAATAGAGACGGAGACCCAGTATCGACCACAGGGAATCAGAAACCCTTTTCGATCCTTTGGACTATTACATCTCAAGCGTCACTCTCTTATTACTGAGCGATCTCCTTCCTTACTTTATCATTTAAGATTTTAAAAATGGTTTTAGTATAATGCCACCACAGAATATTTTAGATTATTGGACAGACTATTACTACTGGAAAGATGGACAACTCTCGAATACGAATTTACTCTTTCTATATATGTTACAAATTTCTCAAAATTACCCCTGTTGCGTCAAAATAGACCAAAGAAAAAATATCACCTGGAAGACGTTTTCTATTTAAAGTTGCGAGCTGTTTGGTATTATATAATTTCATATGCATTTTAAAGGAATGCCATCTCTTTAATGTATGTGCCATGTTCACGTTGCATTTATGTGAGTTTGCGTTACATTTTTTAGCGGTGGTATTTACTAATTTTGTCGGCAACCCACCACATACAATTTCCCAATCCGGCTTGCGACCGTAAGATTTTGCTAAGAACATTCTCTGAAATTTCCGTCGTTCGGATTCGACGTTAAACTATAGGTCCCCGTGTTTTTACCTTAGACCTGAAGAGAAACATGTGGCGGAGAAAAAGCCGTGGCCCAACATCGGGACGGAAGAAGGCCGTTAACGACGATAACGGTTTACTAGTTAGCTAGTCCATTTTATTTGAGTTTAATTTGAATCAACGTGCATAAAAACTTTATTTATCTTTACAACGGATACCAAACAGGATAAGGAATATATCTGCGAGAACCATCGCGGAGGATCTTACAAAACGGCGGATGAAGTCCTACTTTAGCATTTATAAAAGTTCTAATACGTCATCTTTCCCCGTCTAGTTTCAATTCAGTTCTTAGTTTTCTAATTGTTGCGTCTGCTTTTAAAGCCTGTAAGTTGCCGTTGCTAACTAAATTACTGTTAACTTTATTACGCCATTGAACGTGCATACTGCATTGGTTTCAGTCGAAATATCTTCCGTATAACTATAAATATTTCAATGACTTTAACATGAAAGGTCAATTTGTAAAGATGGCAGTAACTCAAAAAAGATGTAATACTGTGACGGAAAATCCATTAAGTATTATTTTAAATTTTGTACACCCATGATTATTGTAATACGTTCAGTAAATATGATAATTTTTCCTGATCTGTGTGTTATCAACATCTTTAAATACTATCTGATAAATGTTATTCACAAATATTTTCATATGATTACGGATTCTGTGACCAAATCCAAAATTATCGATACAAAATGAATAATAAACCTGTAGGATGCAGTAACTAACATAAACTTGGTAAATTTAAATTTGTAATAATACTGCGAAAAACATATAACCACTGAGTTGCTTAGTACGGAATTTGACGTCTTCGGGCAGTAGTGATGGCTTACAGTCGTCGTGGCATCCATTGAATCAAGTTAACGATGCTTTCTTGGGGAATATTTTCCGGGCTACTGACCGGCCATTCAATACGCAGAATATTCACTGCATCCAGGAAATCAGTAGCAATGCGAGCAACATGTGATTAAGCTTTATCATGCCTTAAAATGCATTTCCATTAAAAGGTGCAAAAGGTATACCTCCTTGTTGGAGAATTTGTGCGATGTACCTGTGAGCAATTGTTGCCCTCTATTCTACGTATATAAGGTTTGTACGAGCGTTGGAAAATATACCGGCCACATCATAACTGAACCTCCATGAAACGGAACTCGTTGGGACGCAGTGCAGGGTCCAAAACGCTCCTTTTTTTGTAGCCGCACTCGTACACGACCATCCAGTAACTGGAGACAAAATCTGGCCTCATTAGTGAAGAAAAAACTTGCCCCCATTGTTCTAGTGTTCAAGGCATGGGTTGCTTGAAAAAATTAACACGACCTCGGCGGTGCCTGACAGCAATCGTTGTCCAACTATTGACCTATAGGTTACAAGTCAGCTTTCTACTAATCTTCGGCGTATAGTTTGTTTACTTATTCGTACACAACGTTCATATTTCAAGCGAATTTAGGTTGCAACAGTCGACCGTGCCAGACTTCCAGCCTTAGACTCAAAAGATCTGTTCGTTAGTCAACTAGTAGCGACGCATAAGTTCTTCGAAAGCAGTGTCCAGTGTAAGCCTTCGAATCTGGTATTGATGTCTAACCTTAATTAATAGGTATTTTTCGTCAGGTGCATCCAACAAAAACTTCGTTACTGTTTCTCTTATGAACATCGTCGACTTCTTAGCTCTGAATCCAACAGCTTCCCGCTTTAAAAACGCCACTACTTTGGAATATTTTATGACTATGTTTTCCTATGCTGCTATGGTCACTTGCAGCTTTCATAGAAAAGGGCCAAACTGTTGATGCTTTGTTAACTTCTGATTCTTCGTGGAAATAAACTAATAGTGCTGATTCTGAGAGAGTTTTGACATTTTTCTTAGCACATCATTGCTTGAAGCTGCGGTAAGCATTTTCATACTTCTCTCTTCATTTTTGTTGCAAGAGATTTAGAGAAATGTTTCTTGCCATTTGCTCAATCTTTCCAAGCATGTCTTTATCACTGCTCTAATTAAAAATGCAAAGCTGCGGAAATATTACAATTTTTTGAAATCTTCTCAGAGAATTTAGTTTGTTTACGATCCGCGCCCTACTTACCGTCAATACAACCGTCGTCGCCGTCACGATAATTTTCAGGAAAAAATAAGTGTAATCTTCATTATGTATTATATAACACAAGAAGAAAGTGTTTCTTATGCGCTTGGGTACTTTATTTTACGTGCCGAAAGCACTTGCGGGAAGAAAAATATCATTTTCTTCCCTTGTTACACAAATAGCTATTTTAAAATTATTTATTGAACCAGATCAGCCAACCAAATGCTATACATGGTTCTGTAGAATGATAATAAACTGTTATACTAATCAATTATGAAATTCCTCTGTGACTGTGTTGGTGAAGAAGGTTTTTTGTTGTCTTCCGTATGAAGTCTTCAATTGTGGGCATGTCTAGTTCTCTGTGGATTTGTATGTTACGAACAAACCATGGGGCGTTGATTGTAATCCTAAGAATTTCGTTTTGGAGCACTTGTAGTTCTTATAGATTAGTTTTGCTTGTGGAAACTTACACTCTGCAACCATATATATGTAATTATTCTGCCGTGTTAACAAAAAACGCCTTAACTACAATTTTTTTCAAAATAAAGATTTTTATACCATATGAAAGAACACGTTATTCTGTACCTGTATATGTGAAGCAAAAATACCTTATCTCCGTTTGAATAGGAAATTATGACGAAATTAACTTTACCTCAAGTGCAAAACTTGCCGTTTTGTTATGGAAGACTGCCCTATCTACAATTGTTAATGCAAAATGCCTTAAGTTACAGAAAAATAACCTCAACTAGCATCGCAATCATGGACCATGTGAATCGAAAACGCCTCATCTGAGACGCGCGTGCGCATTATCTGTTTAGACTGTACTTGATTCATTCTTGTTTCAAAACGGTGCCGTGTGCAGTCAGTTTGGCTTAGCTTAAAAACCGGTAGAAAATATTACGTGCTAACGAACTTTTGTTAATTATTTGTGTTTAAATATGACAGAAAACAGGTGAGTGTTCTATTATATACTTTATTAGATATTAAATGCCATACCATATCACGCTTGCTTGTTATGATAACCACGTGGTCCTCTTACGTTAAGTCAATGTAAAAATGCCACTATAAAGAAGAAACTAGAAAAAAAACTAGAAAACAACTAAAACTAGCTTATGGTCACTGCCAATACTGTCACCCGCTGATTTACATAGTTGAAATTCTTAGCATCTTAAAGGAAACATAATAATTACGAACTATTATGTCTATGTATATTAATCTTTCAGAATGTCGAGAGGCCGAAAAATTCTGGAAATGGTGAAGATGCAAACTGCAACAAGTTCCACCAGAAATACTGATTTATTTGAAGAGTCGTATAATAACAAAAATTACCTTGATTTTATTAGGAATTTCGAACCGCAACATATGATTCTTGAAGATACCAGCGGCAATTATTTCGCCCCAAAATTCAATAATGATATTGTGACGTTGGAAAATGTAGTAGTAGATAACGGTGTTCAAGAGGAGAATCTTACTAATGTCATTTTATCACCACAACCAATAAATAATATTCAAGATACCATAGAAGCAGTCAGTACAATAATACCATCTTATAATGGAAAACATTGCCAAGAAGGCATGAGAGTATACAATGAATCCATCATTCAAGATGATAATTATTATTGTACAAGCGAAGGTTATGAATTTCCCAATGAATTCATAAACCTCAACCTTGAAGATCATATGAATATCATCAAGGATATTGTGGCAGAAACTGATCTTCAGGAAAAAGTTACAGAAGATGTCGATTTTGAAGAACACCGAGAAGTTGCTCACGGATTTACAGAAGCTGAGAAAGATGTTCAAAAAGATGAGAACATTGTGAAAAATGCGGAAGAAACCCGTGAAATGCTGGTTGAAATTGGAGAAGCTGTCAAAGATAATGGAGAACTGGTCCTTGAGCAAACATCCGAAAATGAAGAAGAAACTCGAGCAGTGTTTAAAGAAGTTGGAGAAAATGCTGAAGACAATCGAAAAGTGATCAATGAGGAAACTTTGAATAAGAAAGAAGGAGGCACTAGAAATAACGAAAACAGAAGTATGTTATACACAAAAAAGGGGGAATTCCGTAAAAGAAAGAAAAGCTATGAATCACAAAGTGCCAAAAAACAAAAAATGCTAGAGAAATTGAGCCTTAACCATACAGTTTTGCCTCCATGTACAACAACATGTAAAAAACAGTGCTTCATGAAAATTGATCAGACAAGGAGGCAACAACTCAATGAAGAATATTGGAAGTTAACATGGACAGAACGACATTTGTTCATAAAAGGGAGCATCGAATGTACCGCTGTAAAACGCAGAACCATTGAAATTTCAAATAAGAGCAAATTAAAGAGAACTAACTCTAACGCTTTTTTGTTGAAAGATAAAAATGGGTCCTTGATTTCCGTGTGTCGAACATTTTTCTTAACCACCTTTGGCTACACCAAAAATAATAACACAATTATCAAAACATCATTATCCTATGAAAATGGTTCGATTTCTTCAAGAGTAGTTGACAAAAGAGGAAAGCATTCAAATAGAAAAAATGTAGACCGAGTATTGCTAGAAAAACATGTCAAGTCTTTTCAGCCATGCATCTCGCATTATCGCAGAGAGCATGCTCCACATCGTAAATATCTCCCCTCTGATATTACTATTGTAAAGATGCACAAAGATTTTACACAGAATTATAAAAATATTGATTGTTCTTATTATACATACAGAGCTTTTGTAAAAGATGTTATGAAAATATCGTTTACAAAGTTGGGTCACGAAGAATGTGAGCAATGTGAGATATTCAAGCAACACAACAATGATCATTCCGAAAATAACATGGACTTGGATAACTGCGCTTCGTGCATGAAATGGAATACTCATATCAAGAAAGCTAAGGAAGCAAGGAAAAGATATAGAGCAGATGCTGAGTCCACAGAATGGACTGCTACGAATATCTGTGTGTCAGCGGATCTCCAAAAAGTAGTAATGCTGCCGCGTATTGACACCTTCAAGCAGGTATTTATTACACTTTCTACTATCAAATATTTTTCCTAGTAATCTTTAATGTGTTTCTTTCAGGTATTGTTTACTCAAAGAATTATTGCTTTCAACGAGAGCTTTGTTGGAGTTGGGAAAATACAAAAAAATTTAGGCCCAGTGGCCGTTATATGGCATGAGGGAGTAGCTGGGCGAAAAAAGGAAGATATTTGTAGCGCATTCCATAAATATTTGCTCAACCAACGTGATGCAACATCCATCAAAATTTGGCTTGATAATTGTGAAGGCCAGAATAAAAACTGGACATTGTATTCATTTCTTTCTTATATAATTAATTCACCAGAAATTTCTGCAAATACAATAGAAATCTATTATTTTGAGCCAGGACATTCATTTATGTCAGCTGACAGTTTCCACCACCAGGTGGAACAATCAATGAATTCATATCACATGAATTCATCGCCAAGTTCAAATGATGGTGGGAAAGTTTACGACTTTAATTACTTTAAAAGTGCCATCGAGCAAATTAAGACGAAAGGTGTGAAGGCTCTAACAATGGAAATCAGTGATTTCAAGGACTGGAAAGATAACTCTTCATTGGCAAAGATTAAGAAACAATCACCGAGACCATATCTAAGCGATATAGTTAAGTTGAAATTCGAAAGAGGCAGTTTTAATATGTGGTATTCATGCGGATATGATTCTTCATACAAAGAACTGAATTTTTTAACTGCAAAATACCTTAAAAATACAATTGGGCCTAACTCAAGAACGCTTTGCAGAGGTATTACAAGGGAAAGGAAAGAGGGTATTTTGAAGAAATTATGTCCTTTGATGCCGGAAAATCGCAGAATATTTTGGGAGGAGCTATCAATTTCTGACGAAGCGGTTGACTTAACTGAAAATATTGATGACTAAATTTAATTTTTGTACGATTCCTCTTAAATAAGTACTACATTTATTTTATTTTGATTTTTTTGAAGTTTCTTGGTTTTGTTATGTGTAAAGTATTCATGAATAATTGTTTTAGAATAAATAATTTGATTAAACACTTTTTATTATTTCTTATAAATACTTACATTGATCTATCCAAAATATGTTTGATATTTATGTAAGTGAAAAACCCTATCTGAGACTGAGCAATGCGCATTCAAGTCGGCAAAGCTCTTAAGCACATTGTTACACAAGAACGCCTCAGCTGCAGATAAGGTGTTTTAAACCAACATTTGGAGGTAGCAACAACGCCCTATCTGCAGTTTTAAGTAAATATTGATAAATATAGGCTCTAAGCCTCCCTAATTAAACATTTATCAAATTAAACTTGATGAAAATTTTTGTTTCAAAAGAATCAGATTGAAAATGTTCATGCTATGTATTCTAAAAGTTCATGGCTAATTGTGACATTTCTGTCTCCACTCAGATGAGGCATTTTCCTTTAACACGGCAGTATAAATGGCCCAACAGGTTTATTGCCGATTATTCCTGCCCACACGTTCACAGAAAAACGAACTTGATAGGTTTGCACTTTCAAAGCTTGGGGATTTTCACGTGTCCATATATGTTCGTTATGAGTATTGAAAATACCATTACTTGTAAATGTTGCTTCATCCATCCACAACAGCTTATCCAGGAATATTGGATTTGCTCTGTTGGTTTCCAAAAGCCACTCACAAAAATTCCTCCTAGGTTCGTGGTCGGTATCCAACAAATGCTGCGCCCTTGTTTTATGAAATTGATGTAGCCCATCATCTTTTAAAATTCTTTGCATGGAAGACTTGGATGTTTCAAAATTTTTGACAATCGAACGAACACTTATACTCGGATGCTGACTTAAAACTCCAAGACGTTTTCTTCCAAATTAGGATTTCTAACTCTTCGCGGCCGACCTGCATTAGAATGACTTGGAAGAATATTTCCAGTCTCCCTAATTCATTGCATTGCAGCCCGTATTACAGTATGGCATGGATGTCTCCGATCAGGAAAATGGTCGGCATAGACCCTTGAAGCTTCGTTGTACCATCGCATTCGTCGAGAACCAAAATCATGTCTGCATATTCACTTGCAGTATAATCCATAGTAACGTGAAGTAAATTAAAGAATCCAAACACAAAATAGCTTAAGTAGACAAAATAATAACTGTCACTGTCACAAAATTTGGAAATTCGAAATAAAAACATTTTTCAAAATCACGATACCCGCTTAACTTGCTTAAATTAACATGGTTGTCAGCTTTAGTTTCTTGAATTATTCTTGCTTCTATCACTTCTTTCAACAAATTGATTAATGCTTTAAATCATGATTAATTGATGGTGATTTCAGGTTGTAATAGACTTATTTATTGATAAATTAATTATCGTATTTAAATATTTGTGGCTATAAACTAAATATACGATGTAAAGGTGATAACAGGTCCGTGTGAGAAAACTAAGCCCCAGAGACAAATTTTGTTCTTAGGTTTTTCGTTCAGAAAGCCTAAGAGAACACGGGTACCTGAAGCTTTAGTGGTAATTCTGGGATACCCTGTATATATATATATATATTGTGACGCTTTTTCTGGGTTAATTAAACGGATAGATGCGAATGCACGTCTGCTTATAACGTGCACGCGCTGCGGATGCCTCGGGCGCCAGATTTTATGCCGAAGTTTACTCTCCGCGGTAGCTTCGTTGTCCTGGTAAAGATGACGAAGACCTAGGTAGCTTCAGTTGAAGATGACGGTATCCAGGGATTCGTTTATACTATTACCTGTCATCCCAGACTCGGTCTAAATGTTTAAATGTCCTTCCTCATAAAACAAATCAAGCAACAACGGTTTTAATACATATATTGTAATTAACAACAAAAAAAATGGTACACAGTTTAAATCAGGAAAACTAACGGCTAAGACAGAACATATCAAAAGTAACAGTAGCAAAGCGGTAATGGTTACGGTAGCAAAGCGGAAGCAATTACGGTAGCAAAGCGGAAGCAATTACGGTAGCAAAGCGGTACAAATTACGGTAGCAAAGCGGTACAAATACGGTAGCCTTTACGATACCTGTGATACAGAGAACTGTATGTCAGCTCGGTACTATTGCAGTAGCAATAGAGAAAGAAATTACATATTTTGGCACTATGGGTTCAAACCCCGGTATTAAATCAGTTTAAAAGTCACGGTGCTCTTTCTCCGGATAATTGGATTTTGAAAGGATGGGAAATACCGCCTCAGGACAGTCGCAGCGACGGTACGTCCGTAGGAAAGGTTACTTGCGTCAGGACAGTCGCAGCCGCAAGGGAAAAAAAGAAAGGAACAGAAAACACCGCCTCAGGACAGTCGCAGCGACGGCGTTTCTGCAGGGATGGGTTACTTGCGTCAGGTCAGTCGCAGCCGCAAGGGGAAAGAAAGGGACAGAAAACACCGCCTCAGGACAGTCGCAGCGACGGCGTTTCTGCAGGGTAAAGGTGTAATAGAGAGTAAGAGGTTTACGGTTGAGAAAGAGAACGGACATACAAAATGTGAACGGTAAAATCAGAGGGCCAAAATACAATAATTCCTTACCTCTAAAACTGTCGGATATGCTGTACCTTGTTCTCGGAGTAGTCCTGTTGAATACTTGGAAAGCGGGAATGGAACTGAACTTTCATTCCAAAAATTCTGAATTTATACCCGCTGGCTAATCTGAAGTTACAAAGTTTCGTTCGGTTCGCGCAAAAATGCACGGAGTGGGATATACCTCGCTACCCTTCCACTTTACGCTGGACATGCGGTTATCAGATTTCCACGCGTAAATGCTATGCAAATAAAATATATTACAATGTTCGGACTCAATTATAAATGTTAAAAATGCCAAATATAATTACAAACGGTAATTAAATACTACCCTAACATCGGTACAAAATAGAATGATACCCAACAGCGTTAACACAAGATAAATACGAATTCAAACAGAGGCTAATCGGTACACAATAAATAAATCAATTTGTTCGGTATTCAAATTCAAAATATAAATTAAACGATGCAAAGTAAATAAATATCCTCGTTCGGCCTTAGATTCAAAACATACCGCAGCTGGTATCTGTCCATTTGGATATAAATTGATAAACAATTCTAAAATATAAAAATACAGGGTGCGGTCGGAAAGATATCGGTCGGTACACAAATAAAATTACTTAAATTAAGCGGAAACATTTCTAAACGGTAAAATGGCATAACGTGGTTATGTAACAAATTTAACGGAGTCCCAATTAACATCAAAACAATTAAATAAAACTTAATTTATCCGGATAATTAAACAAAATTAGTAACGCTTCGTTACAATGGCGAGGCATCTCTATTCCAAAACCACCTGTAATACACGTTTTTTTATTTAAAAAAATATATGAGCATTTATGGATGGATACCCAAAATTTGAAAACTAACCCCAAACAAAATGTGCAATCTTGACCCAATACAAATTTAAATTTAAAAAAGCCGCTTAAAAATTTAACCTCAAATATTTCCAAACTAGTGCGACATCATAAGAAAGCCAAAAGATGGTTTTATTCATGTATAAATAGGTCACTATCATTACACAACGTCTCTGAACAGTGTTACAAAATCAACAGAAATGTGTAAAGTTACTTACAGGCTCTAAAAACACAAAAATTAGCACAAATAAAATAATCATACGCCAACTGCCTTGAAACTTGCATGGGCATACTGGACGTGCCTAATACACGTTATGCATATGTTGAAAGTAGGCTGTTAAATCCATTTTCAGATATAATCAACTTGCGAAAACTTGCCCGTAGGAAAACTAGACCCGGTCTCCCCTACTTCCTGTCTAGTCGGTGCGAAGTCTCTTTTTTGTAATTTTTTGATGTGGGTAGCGAGCTTTGCTTCTGCTTCTCTGCCAAGCACGCTGCCAGGGCCTAAACAATCGGTTTTATTCAGATTGCTAGCTGCAAATTTGCGTTTAGAAGTTGTTTTTGGAATATGGAATGCTTTAGCTGCTTCGTTTACACCCATTTCGCCAAACACTACTGCATTAATGGCAGAACATAAATCCTCTGCGAACCAAGAACCTCTTTTGGCCACATTCCGCTTGCGGTTGTACTGATTGGGCAGTATCCTGAAACAACAATTATCCATTATATAGGTCCATCTCTCCTATCCCCTGCTGGTCCGTCTGTCCTAACAGTGGAGGATAGATGGACCTGTAAATCCTCAAGCAAAACTTACCTCAAGTGGAGTAACTGTTCAAAGAAAAAAACCATGCAAAATTTCGATGACGATTCAGAACAAACTGTCTCGATAACTTTGAAAAAACGATACACACACGCGAGTAACTGTACTGCCGATCAACAACTAACGCTGTTGCATGATTCTACAGCGACGTGGCAAGCATTGTTGCCACGGTTTGCGAGAAATCGCAAGTGGTCGGTCCGTCTCTCCTCGATTTACCCTATCAATTTTTGAAGTGTCATCTTCTTGAGTGTTAGCAGCTTGTGATAAAATCGTATCGTTCCTTCCTAATAAATATTTCTTTAAACGCTGTGTAAATTCTGTTGGCAAAGGGTGGCCATGCAATCCTCCTGCAGACAGCATAACAGAGAAGAAGTTCTCAAGAACATCTTGGTTGAGACGGTATGTTAATATACAGTGTGTCCCAGGATTGACGTTACAAGATGTGTGATGGACTAAAAATTTTTGAATTTTAAGTTGAGATTGTGAGATTAAGTTCTGCTTGGTGTGAATAGGATTTTAAGAATATTTTCAGTTTTTGAAAATCAAGTCGGCCTTGACGGTGAAGCGAAAACTATTTTCTTTTCTGGTAAAGTACCCTTTTTGTTCATGATACGTCAAAATGTTACTAAGAAAAGTTGTTCAGGATGAGAAATTATGGCTCTGTACAAAATTTCAGGAAGATTTACCTACTTTGATTAAACCGTCATTTTTTAGATCAAACAAAATGAATTGTATGTATTTACTCAGAAATTAAATTTACAAAACGTAATGACATTGTTGTACATAATGCAATAATAAATTACTTATTCAAAATGACTGCCGCCATTTTGTACACACTTTTCTATACGATGTCTGAATGCTCTGTAGCTGTTACGAATTTCCTCGATGTGTATTTGCTGTACGCCGTTTCTTATCCTTTCTTTTAGTATTTCCCTACTGTTGGGTATTGGTTGAGAGTAAACCAGTTGTTTGAGACGACCCCATAAAAAAAATCTAATATTGTGAGGTCGGGCGACCGTGGAGGCCACGCAATCGGACCATTTCTAGCTATCCACTTTCCTCCAAACACCAAATTCATCCATTCAGCTACGCGTGTTGTCGAATGTGCAGGGCATCCGTCTTGTTGGAAATACATTGCTTGTCTTTCTGTTAGCGGCAAGTCATGT
>JABXWE010013680.1:0-19058 GCA_014611495.1 Limonius californicus
ACAGACAGACATTTTTTAAAAACCACTTTTTTGGGTTCCTAGAGACCCAAAACGGATATATCCGTTAAAATCTCGATTTCGAAAATTTTCATGATTTCAATACTTACCCTATACCTATAAGGTATGGGAAAGTAAAAAAGGAAAGGAAAGGGTACCCAAGCAGTAGACGATTACATCCTCATACATAGCGGAACAGAATAACAGTTAATCGCAGGCGCAGGTCGGCGTACTCCTACATATAAAATTCAAACAGTTTTTGGACGAAGTCGAGTACACAAACCCAAGAATACTAAGGATAAAATTGGAGATACAAGACAAGCCCATACACATTCTCGGTGTATATGACCCGGACATAACGAGGTCCAGGCAAGAAAGAAGAGAATTCTATGAAGAAATACAAAACCAGATACACCGAATTCCCCAAAACCAGCACATAATTATAATGGGAGATCTAAAGGCTCGTACAGGAAATGATAGCATACCACAAGTAAAGCAAAATTCAATGAAGAAATTTTCAACGACAACGGGGAACTGTTGGTAGATTTTTGCGCACAGAATGGTTTCAGGATCAATAACACATTTTTCAACCTTAAAATGCACCAAAAGTATACCTTCGAAAACATCCAAGGAAGGAGATCAGTAACTGATTACATCATAACAAACAGAGAATTCACCCCAACGCAAATTTTGGATGTAAGAACTCTTAACACACCAGAAATAGGAAGTAACCATAAGATGGTGTTATGCAAAATGAGACCTAATTTCCAAATTAAAATCATACAAAAAACAACGACCATCGAAAAATTTAACGTGGAATCGTTAAATAATGAAGCTACCAAAGGTTTGTACTGCAAGACGCTAGAGCAAAAAACTAATGAAAATCCCATAACACATATTGACGATGCTGATACGGCCTGGAATAAAATAAAAACAAACATATAAAAAGCGGCAGAAGAAGCAATGAGGAAGAGAAAAATAAAAATACCACCTAACAGAAGAAATAGAGCTCCATGGTTCCATAAAGAAGTAAAAGATATCACTAAAAGGAAGAATTATGCGTATAAACTTTATAAGCACACCAGAAGTGAGGAAGATAGGGAACAGTACGTACAAGAACGAAATGAGGCAAATAAAAGAAAGTTACAGGGAGAACTTTACGAAAGAGATGGAACGAGACATATATGGAGCGCAAAAACGTGTATGGAAAATGCTGAGGAACAAAAAATTAGACATTAGCGACACAGTACAGATCAACCGGATAAGAAAAGAACAATGGGAAGAATTCTTTGAAAAACTGTATAAAGAGAGGATAATGTACAAATCATACAGGCCATCGAAGACCTAGAGGAAGAGCGGGACGCTGTCCAAATAACAGACGAAGACGTAAGAAATTCGCTTAAGCAATTAAAAAATAGAAAAGCAGCCGGAATAGACAATATATTGAATGAATTTCTAAAATACGGTGGAGAGGCACTAATAAAACAGATCAGTTATTCAACACTATTCTCACAAAAGCAAAAATCCCATCCGAATGGAAAGTCAGCATCACAGTACCAATCTTTCAAAAAGGCGCAAAGAAAGACCCCAATAATTACAGAGGAATCACTCTCCTTAGTACGACACAAAAACTCTTTACCAGAGTAATACTAGAAAAACTGCAACCTTATATTAACATATCTGAAGAGCAAAAAGGCTTTCGACGAAACCGGTCAATGGTAGATGTGATGTTCGTGGTGCGCCAAATAACTGAAGAAGCAATCGAATTCGCGAGGCCTGCTTTTATGTGATTTGTAGACCTGACAAAAGCCTTCCATCGATATATTAGAAATTCTACAAGAAAAGCATACACCGCAGAACATAATTAACATAATAAAAGATCTTAATACAGAAACTAAAACTAAGGTAAGAGTAGAAAACGAATATACAACTGAAATAAAAACCACCAAGGGAGTAAGACGGGGGATTCCTTAAGCCCTATAGTATTCAATCTAATCATGGATAAGATTACCGATAAAGTTCGACCTCTCCCAGGTTATCGATTTGGCAACAAGAACATTAACTTTGTATGCTATGCTGACGACATCATTCTGATAGCCAATAGTGAAAATGACCTACAACGCCTGTTACACACATTCGCCATCACAGCAAAAAAATACAACATGGTAGTGTCAATCAGCAAAACCAAGTAACTAACAATCTCCAAAAGTCCATTGCGGTGTAAACTGGAAATGGAAAGAAATATGATTGAGCAGGTAATGCAATTTAATTACCTTGGCACAACAATCTCAAATAATAAAAACTTAAAGTAAAGAAACAGACGATGAAAGGAGCTAGAGTAGCCGGAAACCGCAGAGATGTAGTTTGAAAAATAAACACACGACTACCAAAAGTAAGACCAAAGTGTACAAGACGATTGTGAGACCTATACTGACTTATGGAGCAGAGACACACGCGGACACTAATAAAACGAAACAACTTCTTCGAACAATGGAAATGAATGTGTTGAGATCAATAGTAGGAAAAACAAGAGCAGATAGTGTTAGAAATAATAAAATAAAAGAGGAATGTACGATAACCGATATAGGAAAGTTTATTAAAGAGAGAAGAAAAGGATGGAACGAGCACGTTGTAAGGGCAAATGATACTCCTTTAATAAAAATAGCAAGGGATCTAAAACCACTGGGCAGAAGACAATCTGGAAGGCCGCCGAAAAGATGGGCCGACAGCTGGAAAACCTTAGAAGAATCCCCTTAAATCGTGTGAAGAAAAACAGGCTTAAAGTCAAATAAAAGATTAAGAAGAAGAAGATAATTAAATCTCAACACTCCTTGCAAAATACGACTGGCTTTACTATTCACACAAGTTTTCAGTTTACTTTTTATTAATAAATTATACCTTAAAATTAAAAATATCTCATAATTACTAAGTATTCAAATCTAATTTACTGTTAATAATCAACTTTAAACTAAATTGTTTTTAATAAAGGTCAAGGTCTAATAGACAAAATGGAGAATTCCTAAGTTTACTAAATTTATTGTAATAATTATATTAGAAAACCCACTAACGAACGTAATTTACTTATTAAAAATAATAATACCAATTTAGACATTCCTAATAAACAACCTGATAGGCTACTAGAGCTGACTACTACAAACAAAATCGTCATATTTAACATCATCTCCAAACGTCATATGTTTTATTATAAGATAATGTTGAAATCCTTCATAATTACAAAAAGGGGTAGATGTAAGAATTATTTTTATCTGAATACGTATAAGTAGAATAGAATATCTTGTAAGTCTTCCGGAATATTATTATGGAAAATAACTGTGTAAAAAATAAAGATATTTATTATTATAAAATTATTTAGGGATCATTCTTTAAGATTTGTAGAGTACAACACTCAGTTACTTGGGTATCTATCTCGCAATCAAGGGTTCAATGGTTTAAATCCGAGTCTCTCGCTCTTTAAGTCGTCAGTCTCTTGACTGGTTTGACGCATGTTTCCAATCTCGTCTTCCCTCAGATTTTCTCTTCATTTCTTCATAGTTACGCGCACCCACGTCATCCATAATTTGTTTAATATATCGATTACGTGGACGTCCCCTAGTTCTCTTTCCGTCTATCTTCCCTTCTATGATTGTTTTCAGAATTCCTTCCCAGCAAAGAATATGTCCAATTAGTTGGTCTTGTCTTTTCTGTATCTGTTTCCACATCTTTTTCTTTTCTTCAGCCCTTTCCAGTACTTCGTCATTAGTAACTCTATCCGTCCAACCAATTTTCAACATCTTTCTGTAGCACCATTGTTCAAATGCCTTGATCTTCCGTTTTTCTTGTATGTTAATGGTCCACGATTCGCATCCATACAAAGCAACACTCCAAACAAAAGTGTGTATAAATGCCATTTCTACGTGTAGCGAGATATTTTTGCAAGTTAGAAGAGTTCTTTTATTTATGAATGCTTTTTTAGCTTGTAGAATTTGGTGATTTATCTCTCTTTTGCTTCACCCATCTTTTGTAATGATGCTACCCAGATATACGTATTCGTTCACCTCACCTAATTTTTCTCCATCAATTATTATTTCAGTCTTGGTTTTGTGTGTTGATCTTGTACATAACATAATTTTAGTCTTCTTCCTATTAAATTTTTCCTCATTCTTGTAGTCAGTCCTATTTTAACTGGTCTATTTCCCCCTTTTTTGGGGTCCCCTATTCTGTTTACCATATCTATTTCGCTCTTTCCTATTTCCACGCCAATTTTTTTGATTACTTCTATCACCACATCCCTTAGCGCTTCAATATTCTCGTTGCTTCCCTCTTGGATTCCGAATATCATTAGATTTCTTTTTCTTGTTTCCTTTTCTAGCATTTGAATTTGTATTTCTTGTTGCTTAATTATTACCCTCATTTCCTTGGTTTCATCTCTTTGCTGTTTTAATTGTAAATTCATGTTATCCATTTTCGTATCCATTTGTATTAATTTGTTCATTATATCTAGGAGTGTAGGGTTTTCCTCCATATTTAGTTAAGTTTAGTTTTACGTAGCTTATCACTTTTGATTTATGGGTTTATTTATGTTTTTGGATCTCACTTTGTGTACTTATATACGTTTACACTTGAAATAATGAAAAATAAGAAAAAACTAAAAGGAACCGAAATAAGGATCAAAGAGGATTTAGATAAAAAAACCAGAGACACTAGAAGCAAACTAATGCCATACTAAATAGACGCCAGAAAAAAAGGAAACCGAGCGATAATAGTAGATGATGCATTAATTGTAAATGATGAAAAATGGAAGCTGGAGGAATTAGAAGAAGGAAAAGAAGAAGAAACTGGAAGAGGAGATGAAAAAACTAAAAAAGAGCAGAAATTGGACAAAATAAGAGGAAGATCTGCTGACGAAGAGACGGAGAAAGGACCCAACGAGTTAACAAATAAAGGAGCGATACCTAAGAAAAACAAATATTGGGCACAGAGTTTACTAGCGCCAATGAAGAAGATAGAAGGAACTGTAGCAAAAACAAATGCCAAAGACGAAGCAAGAGAAAGGCAAGTTGACGAAAGGGATCAATTAAATAACACCGTAAGAATCGTTGGGTCCACTGGTAGTATTGATCCTAACCACCAGCTAAAGGAAATTACAAGAACTGGTCCAAAAAACTAATAAATGAGAAAGGCGAAGGATTAATAAATGACAATGACAAGGGCAACGAAAAAGGGAGGAACTTGGTATGGAGGAAAACAAATAAGAAAATAAAAAACAAGAATAAAATCAAAGTAAGTACGTGGAACGTTAGAACAATGTTGGTAACAGGGAAAATGAAAGAAATAGTGGCCGAATAAAAAGATATAAAATAGATATAGCAGCATTACAAGAAATAAGATGGGGAGGGAAAGGAAGAATAGATGAAAAGGAATTTACAGTAATCTACTCAGGAGCGGAAAAACAAGGCTGGCATGGCGTTGGGTTTGTACTATTAAAAACAATGAGATCAAGAATTATAGAAACGGAATTAATTAATGAAAGAATGGCCTATGTCAGACTAGATGGAAAACCGACAAACATATCAGTTTTGAACGTATATGCACCCACAGAATTCCATACTAATGAAGAAAAGGATCAGTTCTACGAAAAACTAGAAGAAAAGATAGAGGAAATACCGGAAGAAGATCTAATTATAGTGTTAGGAGACTTCAATGCACAAATTGGAAAAGAGTATAATAAGTCAAATGGCAGGGAAGCACACTATGCACGAAAAAACCAACGACAACGGTATTAGATTATGTAGTTTAGCTGCGAAAATGTATATGATAATAAGCAGCACTAAATTTGAACACCCGATAAAGCATAAGATGACATGGATAGCACCAGACAAGAAAACACAAACCCAAATTGACCACGTACTGGTAACAAAAAGGCGTCAATCATCGATAGTAGAAGTAAGAACATTCAGAGGTGCATGTGCCGACTCGGACCACCTCATGGTAACTGCAATGATTCGACAAAAGCAGTGTAGAGTAATAGAAAGAAACGTGCTGAAAAAGAAATGGAATATAGAAAGGTTAAAAGATGAGGAAATAAGGCAATATATGGAAGAGTTAGAGAAACAAATAAAAAGTAAACCGAAGCATGGATCCATTGAAGAAGTTGGATGGATATTAATGAGTCAATAAATAAAACGGCAGGCAAAATAAGAGGAAATGAAAGAAGGGATAAAAAGAAAGAATGGTTCAATGAAGAGTGTAAAAAAGCACACGACGAAAAGGTAAAGGCAAGATTAAAATGGGTAGGAAATAATAAAGATGAAGATGAGGAACAGTATAAGGAAAAGAGGAAAGAATGTAGTAAAACAATAAGAAGTAGTAAAAGAAAACAGATCGAAGAGGAACTGCAAGAAATAGAGACAGAAAGTAAAAAAACCAACACCAGAAAATTCTATCAGAAAATCAACAAGCAAAATAAAGTGTATAAACCTAGAACAACGGGAATAAGGAACAAACAAGGCAAAGTAATAGAACAGGAAGATGAATACAAAGAAATCTGGGTAGGGTATTTTAAAGAATTATTGAACACAAACCAAAGACAGGAAGAACTAGAAGTAGAAGATGAGCCAAATGAGGTACTGATACAGGAACCTACGCTACAAGTGAAAGAAATTCTAAACAACAGTCGTAACGCAAAGGCACCTGGGAAAGATGAAATAAACATGGAGTTAATAAAACATGGAGGTGATGCAATAACGGAATATATATTTGAACTTATAAAAAAAATATGGGAAGAAGAAAGGATGCCAGCAGATTTCGAAGTAGGGCAAATAATAACAATACACAAGAAGGGAAACCAACAGGAATGCAAGAATTACCGGGGAATAACGTTATTGAATACTACGTATAAAATCCTATCAACATTAATGCAGAGAAGACTACAAGAAAAGACAAGAAATATAATTGGGCAGTACCAATACGGCTTCATAAAAGGAAAATCAACAACTGATGCGATATACATACTAAAGCAAATAATGAAAAAGCACAAGAATACGAAATAAAAGTAGAAATGCTTTTCGTAGACTTTGAACAAGCTTTTGATTCCATTAATAGAGGGAAGCTAATGTTGGTAATGAAGGAATCGGGAGTACCGGCTAAACTGAGGAAACTCCTAAGGATGACTCTTGAAACAACCAGAATCAGTGTAAAAACACAAAAGGGGGAAACAAAAGAATTCACAATAGATAAAGGAGTAAAACAAGGAGATGCCCTATCAGCCGCACTTTTTAATATGTGCATAGAATACATAACCCGTAAAATAAAGGCACTTTAAGAACAAGGGGAGGACAATTAATAGCTTATGCAGATGACCTAGTGTTAATGGCAAAAAGAAGGGATATATTAACTAACATGGTGGAAGTACTAATAACAGAGGGACAAAAAATTGGACTGAGAATAAATAAAAACAAAACAAAAATCATGAGAATAGGGAGCAAAACGACAGCAGGAAAGATAAAAATAAGCAATCAGGAATATAAAGAAGTAGACAGGATTAAATACCTGGATGTTATGATTCTAACGATGGGGATAGAGAAACTGAAGTAAGAGATAAAATAGTAGCAACAAATAGAGCTTTTTACGCCAATAAGAAATTATTAAACAGTAAATTCATTTCCAAAAAAACGAAAATAAGAATTTATAACACATTGATAAAACCAATAGTAATGTACGGAGCGGAAGTGATGTCAATGACGAAAAAGAGGACGAAAAATTAAGAATAATGGAAAGGAAAATACTCAGATCAATACTAGGACCAGTCAAAGTTACAGAAAATGAGTACAGAACAAGAATGAACCATGAGATAGTACAGGAGATGAGAGTGGATATAGTAGGAAGAATAAACCAGCAGAGAGTGAAATGGCTTGGACATGTGACGAGGGCCGACCATCAGGAAACGATAAACATAATAATGAATTGGATACCAACTGGAAAAAAGAAAAACGGGAGACCAAAGTCGAGATGGCTGGATGAAGTAAAACACGATTTGCTAAATATAGGAATAAAAATGGAAGACGTGAAGGTCAAGGTCAAAGACAGGAAAATATGGAACAAAATAAGCCAGCAAATAGAATGAAGACCGGACAGGGACTGATCCACCCGAAATGGATCTAGAAAGCTTCCAAGAAGCGGCGAAACCCCTTCATGGGGTGTTAAGCCATTCATTCATTCATTCCTATTAAATTTTAGTTTATACTCCTTTTTCATTAACTTTTCCATTATATTAATTGTTTATTCTATTTCCTCTCTGCTGTTGGATAGTAGAGCTATATCATCGGCGAAACTTAACATTTAAATTTTTTCACCATGTATATTAATTCCTGAGTTACATGAATGTATAAACCCATCAAATCTGTAAAACTATTTCTCTTCCAATTGATTCCATATTCAAAAGTGTTACTACGTTAAATGGTGGAAGTAGAACACATCTTGTAATCATCTTTTTAATAACAAAAATATTTGAAATAAAACAACACCGATTAATTCTTTGCCATCTAAGATCTAAATGCGCGTGATAGTAGTAACCATAATTAAATTTTGTAAAGGCTATCAAGGGTATCAAAATGTAGATAAAACCTCATTCTTAAGTCTTCCCAAAATAAAACTTTGAGCCTATCTTAGGATCAATAAACACATATCTTTGCAAGTTGGCACTTTTAATCATTTCTAATTAAAAGTTCATTCAATATCTATAATCAAATCGTTGAAAATGACAAATAAAGTGTAATTATATCTGGCAATGAGTATTTTTCATTAAAATAGCTATATATGCTTGATATAGCCATTGGCAATCTATAACAGATCGACCAATAAAGGTCGCAGGTAATATGCATAAAGAATGTAATCCTAGATCTTCAAGTATATCCGTATAGTTTATACCAATTTTTTAGACGCCAGTGGCGGTTTAAGGCATTTAAATAATAATTTAAAGGTACCCGCAAGTGCTACTAAAAGATTAATATTAACACAGTAATTAAGTTGAAAAATCCTAATATACAAATGAATCTTAATTTCAGAAAGAAAAGTATTAAAAACAATTCCAGAAGTTGTTATCTACATACATACTACTTCAGAGTTATAAAACATTCGTGTTTTGATATCTTTTGCTCTTTATTGCAATCTAAAAAGATTAAGCTGTTGCCTACGAATTTGAGAAAGTGTGAACTAAAGTTTTAGTTGAAAATTAAACAATAACAATAAAAATTTAACTAATGATCATGTGTGCTAGTCGATTGTAAAAGAATCATTGAAATACATTTCAAATATAAAAATTGGCTTCTCTATCTGGCAGGCACTTTAAGTATATTTTAAGTTCCATTAAAATCAGACAACTCGAAAATTAAAAAATTATAAATTTACTAATAATGAGTAATAAAATAGAAAAGTTTACAAATCTATTTTTTCTTATTGTAAAAGCTTGTGTCTGAAAGCCTTTAGAAAATTAATGCGTTTAATGCTTGGATACTAAAAAATAATAAGCCATTTTGAGAAAATTTAACATGCAGCACACATTAAAATCAATATTAAATAAAAGTTATACGGTGCGGTCGTAAAATGCCCCAACGCCCCACTAACTTTTGAACGACTTGATATTTTTTCAAAAAATGTGTGCTTTAATGGGAGTATAAACAGTATTTTCTTGAACTATTTTTTAAATGGCTATGGTCATCGAAACCTCATTTGAAAGGTATTTTAATTCTACGTCTGATCCTTGTGTTTCATAAAAAAAATATTCATCCAGAAACAAATGACAGATGATTGAAAACAACAAGTTTATGGAAAAAAGAAAGCACCCGGGTAATTTTGCAATTTGCAGTCCGGATATGTTATTGGCCTCATCGAGGACAACAACTTTCCCTTATGGCACTTTTCCGTAGCTCGTACCATTCGGCCGCCAGGAGCGTCCAAAGCTGAAATACGAATCGATGTCCAGCACGTGTCCACGTCATCGCAGCGGGTCGGTCGCGAGCTCAATCTGTTGACATAAATACGGCGCATCGACAACCGGCGAAGGCGGTTCTAACATTCCCGTTAGGCGCGGGGGACGCCGAAAAAAAACGTAAAAATCGCCACAGAAACTTAGCCGACGTCCCCCGCGCCCTCTTCGGGGATGTTACAACCGGCCGTCGATGCGCTATACTTATGCGAACAGATTGAGCTCGCGACCGACCCGCTGCGATGACGTGGACACGTGCTGGACGTCGATTTGTATTTCAGCTTTGGACACTCCTGGCGGCCGAACGGTACGAGCTACGGCAAAGTGCCATAAGGGAAAGTTGTTGTCCTCGATGAGGTGTCACTCGACCCCCAATGCTATTTAAAAAAAATATTTTAAAATGGCGCTTACCTGCCATTTTGAAAGTTATAAAATTTAAATATGGGCTAAAAGTAGTATTTAGCCTCCCATTAAAGCACACAATTTTTTGAAAAATTATCAAGTCTTTCAAAAGTTAGTAGGGGGGGGGAGGACATTTTACAACTGCACTGTATATAGTTGTCCATGACAATTCTAAAATCAACTTTAGCCACATAATATCTGTTTCCATTACTTTCCACTCGATTTGTATAAGTAAATTAAATATTTTAGGTATTATTGGACAGGTAGAAACATTGCTGTCCACTGACAGATAAACGAAAATTATAATCCAAATTTAAGTAAAATAAAAAATATGAAATGAAGAATAATACGTACACAAATGCTTCAAAATACTGTACAAAATGTAACTTTATAAGTATGATACAAACATTTACAAACTAGAAAAATTTTGAAGCTTGAATATTGAAAAATACTCGAGAAACACTTCTACAGTTAAGTTTATTGTTATTTATTTTAATCTTTCTTTCTCGACCTTTTTAACTCTTGACACGCTTCCACACACCATACACTAGGGCAGGGATGAGCAACCCGCGGCCCGGCTCACTTTTTGTGCGGCCCGTCAAAGCTTTACTTTTTAACTTTTTAAATATATATTTCTATGTGTTAAATTAGAAAAAAGGGCATTAAATTACAAAAAATATATGAATATATTTTAAAGAAGTTCCCATTTCATAAAAATTGCATTTTTGAAGAAGCCATTCACACAAATCGTGCCTACGTACATAATCCGCTGGTTGCAAACCTTGAACGCGTTGAACGTGGTAAGGGTATAGTCCCTGATCCAGCAAAATCCACCAAACAATAGAATGGGAAACGCCAGTTTGTAACGCAAGTCTTCCAGTGCTACCACTAGGACTTTCCTCCACTAATTCCAAGACATGCTGTTCTACATTAACAACCCTTTCTGCTCTTCCCGTAAATGTTGGACTGTTATAGTAAATGTACGGCTGTTTGGAATGCGGCCTTGAGGATATCGCGCTTAAGTACATTTGCCTTGCCCGTAGAGCGTTTCAGCAGTAAGTTTAATGTTCGTAAAATTTTCCCTTTTGGTTGAAACACTGCTTTCCAGCTTCAACAACAGACTGAATAGAAATTACGGACGTACCTAATAGTATTGGTTTGTGTCAGGTAATAAGAAAGTTTTTTGCACTTCTACCTTACTCTCCTTTGCATAACATGTCTTTGAACTCAAATTTTTGTTATTATCCTGCGGTATTCAAATAATTTTGGGTCAAATTTTTAATTATTATTTTCTCATATCTTAAGGATCCATCCCATGGCCAAAGAAATGTTTTTTCTAGTTTGTATATATTGTAATCTACCATCGGATCTAATATTTGTACCTATTTCTGATACACCCTGTATAGACCAATTGGTTGCAAAGAAGCAATGCCAAACTTCTCATTAAAATTTGTTTAAGATTTCTTCCCATAATAATTACTCTTTGATTTCTTTTATACTATTTCTATTATATGTTATATTTGTGTTTTTTTTTTATAGAGTTGTTATTTTGTTCATTTTATTAATAACGAGATAATGGGAGTTTATCATCTAGTGTTCATATTTTAATACGTTTCTTATATGCAGCCCGCACAACATTTTTAAATTTGTAGTTGGCCCATTGTAAAAAAAGGTTGCTCATCCCTGCACTAGGGAATTAAAATCCAAATAAATTTAAAAAATCACAATGTAAAATTTTAGTAATGCATAAAATAGAATAATATATTAATACTAAAAAACAAGCTTTCTTTTATATTGTTTTATAAAATAGCATGGCTAATTTGTAGAGTTGTTATATTTATCTCAAAATATTTAAAACAAACGTTTAAACAATTCTTTTGACATAGTTAAAACTTGCCAATATTACAATTTACTTTCGGCTTAGACCGCGTCGTCATTTGGGAACTACACCCAGCATTATCAGGTAAGGACTGACCTGTAGCTTTTCTGCCTTTACACTCATTTGCTCTAGAAATTTGAGCCATATTTGTTCGCAGGCCCTGCCTGCCTAAACAGGGCCGTGTGCCTAGATTATTTAAACCTTGGGGCGGAAAAGGATTTGATCTTGATGTATTTTGTTTCCCAGGACAATAATACTTAATCAGCTTATGCCTGTTAGTTATTTGTGAACCCATACAAACTAACGTTTCGCAAGACATTGCAGCTTGCATCTTCAGAGTGAATAGAACACTGACAACAAACGAAATACATCCAGATCAAATCCTTGTGCGCTCGAAGGTTTGAATAATCTAAGCACACGGCCCTGTTTAGGCAGGCAGAACAAACATTGCTCAAACCTTTAGAGCAAATGCTTGTAAAAGCAGACAAGCTACAGGTCGGTCCTTCCTGATAATGCTGGATGTAGTTCCCAAATGACGACGCGGTCTAAGCCGAAAGTAAATTATAATACTGACAATTCGAGAAACCGCGAAAGCCTCAAAGAATATATGGTTAAAACATGTTTTTTCTGAAAATGTATTAAAATATTTTGATGCAGTAAAGATAATTTTAAAATTACACTTTCCATTGTAATTTATTTCTACAATGAGACAAGCTACAGGTCGGTCCATTCTGATAATGCTGGATGTAGTTTCCAAATGACGACGCGGTCTAAGCCGAAAGTAAATTATAATACTGACAATTCGAGAAACCGCGAAAGCCTCAAAGAATATATGGTTAAAACATGTTTTTTTCTGAAAATGTATTAAAATATTTTGATGCAGTAAAGATAATTTCAAAATTACACTTTCCACTGTAATTTATTTCTACAATGTTTATTATTTAACAATATATGTTTTTAGACAATTGCAACAATGCAACTGAAAACATACATGTTATTAATAACTTTTAATTAAATTTTAATGTCTGTTTAAAATCACAAATACAGATTCTGAAGCTTCCGAGTTCCTAGTTATTTCCTAATTTTTAAATAAACAAATTTAAATAAAGAGAGCAATATCCTTGTGCCAGCAGAAGATGCTATTGCTGTAATATGACTTGATAAATGCTTTTCTAATGACAACCACCAAGTTACCGGTTTGTCATTTATGTTGTATACAAATTTATTTCAATTTTAATTAAAGTTTATAATCTGAAAAATACTATTCATCTTAATCTTGAAATTCCAAACTATGTTTAAAGATTCAGAATTATTTTGCATGTTATTTAAAGGACCTTCTTTCAATTTAGTGTTTTACTATTGTCTATAGAGTGAAGGTATTCCTAGTATTTGTGCTGAAGATTTATGATTGTAAGATATTATACTGACAATAAAATATACAGAAAACAAGTGGCCGAAAAAATTCGAGATTAAAACATAAATAAATTTAAATATTACAAAGTGACCTTTATACACTTCTCTAGCCACGTATCACCTAATTCATTAGTATTAAATTATTCAATTTATCAGGTTTATTATGAATAAACTAAAGACGAATTTGTAACAAAAGCTATTAGTTACTTAATTGCAAGCAACTGTTTTATTTAGATTGTTTTAATTACAGTTTCCGCATCAATATTCTGTATTTAAATTTCAGGGCCTATTACGGGCAAAGTAAAATATAGAGCGGCTGCTGCCTGCAGTCTTATTATAACACAGGCAACAATTCTGATTTAATTCAGTGTTCATCATTCTACCCTGTATTAAAGTTATTAACATCTCGTATAATTTTGAAAAATACATTTAACGAAAAAATCTGGGAAATTCTCACTTTCTAATTAAATCTTTTAAATATAAGGTTAAAATGATGAAAACAATCAATGTATTTTAAAGGAAAAATAACTATTTTAAACAAAAAAATATATATAACAATAGTTTTAGGCTAGTACGACACAAACCAGAATTCGGTTCGTAAGCATGCGCAAATAGGTCAAAGTTACAGTGACATCTACGAGAAAACTGTCAAAATAATAATGTGACTGTTGATATTGTAGAATTCTACCAAGATTTCATAACTGTTTATTGTTATTCCCGTAATCACAATCTTATTAATTTGTTGGCGTTTTGTTTTGTATTGTTTGTCTGTGTTTTTGTGTACTTTTTTTGGTGTCTGTAAGTTATATTAAGTGTGGGCAGGGTTAGCAGCAGCAACATAAAAACGTGGTAAAATATTTACCTTTTTTCCCTCTGATCATTAATGAACATTCATTTACGCATTGATATGACGCAGATCTGAACAAAATTCTGTAGATTTAGAGTATTAATTTGTAGAATTCTGTATAAAATTTTGCACATAGAATTCTGTATGTCACGATACAAAATTTTGTAGTAAAAACACTTTGTACAAAATTCTGTGTCGTGTCATATTAGCCTTAAACATAAAAAATGCATTTTTGTGTGCTTTAAAACTATGTTTTTCCAACACTGGTTGAGAATCACTAGGTTAGATGCTAACACTTCCACTTAATAACCCAACTTAAAGCTGATATAATCTTTTAAACCAAAAACAGAAGCAAGCTACATACCTAGGTGATGAATGAGTACTACTAATAGGTGATGTTGGCACACTATCGACGCCTTCAGCTGCACCTTCTAACGAAGCAAACCCAAAAGACACGGGCCCGGAGCTACGGCCTATATTCAGTCTACCCGCATTGATCCGACCAGCTTCGGCTCTTTCGTTTGCCAACTGCTGTCCAGATAATAGCAACTTCGTACGTTCCATATAGTCCATGTGGGTTTTAAAAAGTTCGGTATATCGTTCGTGGAGTTTCGCATATTCCTTTTTCAGCTCAGCCTCTCTCTCTTCCAGTCGACCGGCATGTTCCATTGAATTTTTATGTTTCAATTCGAGCATTCGAACAATACTTTCAAGCGCTTCCAACCTGGCCGAAAGCTCTTTGCGTTCTCCTGAAATTGCAATGACCCTTTAATTATACAGTGTGTCCAAAATAAGAACAGCATGCATTTGGGATTTTCTGAGAGCTAAGGGACAGAAATTCAGTAATATGAAAATACTTGTTCAGTTTCTTCCAAGACTACTACAAACCACATTCAGACTCTTAGTTTTCACTTCTCTTTCATGGATAATATGCTTATTATCACTTATCAGGGTTATCACAAACCAGTATCGACATATAATAACAATTTTGTATCACCAATTAGATTTTGCAAAGCTCGTTGCATTTTCAAAATACTGACATCAAAAAAATTGTTTCGTTTCATCTAATTTATTTTCGCAAATACCAAAGTTATTGATAAAAGTTCTATTACCATAGTAGGCTGTGAAAAATTATGATTTTATAGTAGGCTACCAATCAAACAAAGGAGGCAAACAAATGGCATTTGTTTTAAATGAGAGTGGATCGCTTAATGATCATAAAAAAGAAAGCTATAGGAGAAATGTTAATAATAGAAAGTGAAAAAACGCAAATTAAATTCCACGCTATTTCAATAATAAAAAAAATATTATAACAACAATAATTAAAGACACAACACAGCCTACCACAACTCGTCCCAACACATCACACGATAATACAGACGAGTAGTTTGTCCGCAACTGTTAGTTGTATTATTAATGTTCTACTTTATGGAATAACTGATAATATACAAATTATCTACAACGGAAAATTTCGCTTGTTTGAAAAAAAAAAGCTAAATTTCTACAGTGTAAATGTGGATCGTAGTAGTCCTGCTCACAATTGTTCTCATTTAACCGAATCTCTATTTCCTACTATTTAGAAGCACTTCACAAGCTGTAATAAAGTTGAGTAATTTCCTAATTTACCCTCGGCCGCATCCTCAATTTCAAGCAGTTTTTGCTCCGAAGTTTTCCTGGCTCCTTTTTCTCTTTCATACTGTGTAACCAATTGTTCGTTGTCTTCACGTAATAATTCTAATTCTACATCTTGTTCCTGAAAGAAAACTTGTCCTCAATTCCAAGCTTCCTTTAGCAGAAGATAATTTACCTGATTTGCTTGATACGCAGCATCGAGACATTCTAAAACGTTAACTAGTAATGGCATTAAAGTTTTGACTACATCTTCGTCATATCGTGCGATCATGCGTTCAAACTCTTGATAAATACTACCAGCAAGCGACTGTACTTTTTCTGACATGACAACATGGGAATCTTCGTGCGTCCCGTAGATGATTTCATTGCCAATTCCTCCACCTGCGTCTTGCAGCTCCATTATTTCACGAAATCTTTAACACCCTACCTTGCCAACACAATAGATGGACTCGAATAGCCGATTCATTTGCAGCCAAAACACTATCTCTTCAATTAAAAACTTTAAAACGTTGTAAAAGCATGTGTAAATAGTTTTCGGGAGGTTTCCTACTCGGACTTTTTGTTACACCCACTGGTTTTGACAAACCTGTCACATTTCGTCAGCTGAGCCTGCGACCATCTTTTTTTCGTACTTTTGTTTTCTCGTTTTGCGCAGCAAAAATACGCAGTCAAGTGCGCATTTGCACTCGCTCGTTTTTGCCAGAGGCGCATCCTGCGATCCGTGAAACCGCTAATAAAGGCTCCATTACATCCAGGACAGGACTGAATAATTTGCCTACCGCCATAGCCCTGTTCCCATGTTGAGTAAAAAATAAAACTGACCTGAAGTTAGATATGAAGTTAAAAGAAAGTATTAAAAATTAACAGAAAAAGTATTTAATGTTTTCGGGAACTTTCCTTGCTTGCCAACAATGCAAATTAACTACGATAAAAATAAGAAAGTTTTCTTGTCTAAACGCTAATAAAAAGAAACATGGCAGTTAGAGGTACGACTGGATGATCAAAAATAAAATAAAGCTTAAATTTTCATTTGATTCTATACGTATAATATGTACCTACTATTCTGAAATAACTGCATGCGCTCTTTCCAAACGTTTACGACAGAATGTTGTCACTTGCGATTTGAAGATTACTTTCCAAATAGCAAAAAATAACAGAGTATTTCATTAAAAAGGTAATCGTCAAGTCGTTACTCTTTTGTTTGTGACAAAATTCTGTCGTAGACGGTTGGAACGAGTGCATAAAATTATTTAAGTTTCGTCTTTGAATTTATAAATTAGTATGGATTTTGATCAAATGAATGAACGTGTAATGAAAAATCAACCACTCTGTATATAATATTTCTTGCAATTGCAGCGATTAGACGAGTAAATTCCAACATGGATTACGAAAAATGTGTTCTCCTCTTTAACCCTTTCACTGCTACAAACGTAAATAAACGTTTTAAAAAAACTTAACCCACCTGCTGTGTCAGTATATTTATTACGTTCTGGAATTTCATAAAATTACTGCTTGGACAGTAAATGTACGCGCGGGGTTTACATGCATCGGAATATTACTGCGCAATGATGTGCTAGACTTGCAATTTTATTGTTCCCTTGTACTTATTTGAGTAGCAGCGTTCAGCCCTATGTTTGTGCTATTTTGTCTTATTTAGAATGTCTAGCTACATTGGTTTAACGGAAAAAGAAGCTCGGCAGCTTGCAGAGCTAATCACCGATGCTGATTCAGATGTCCCAAGTGAAGATGACCTCCAGGAATCAAGTGAATCTAGCAATCAGGAAGAAGAACCTCCTCGTAAGCGTGCACGTGGTCCTGGTCATGCTACTGCTACTGCATAGAAAAATAAGAATATGGATTTCGTTTGGACTGAAGGAGATTTTATACCTGTAAATCATGATTTTGATGATACAAATACCGAATTTACAAACTACAATCATACAGTGCATGAAAACTCTGACATGTTGGAATATTTTCACTGTTTTTCACTAATAATTTAGCGGGAAAGATAGCTGCAGGGACCAACAGATTTTATACGTTTATTACAAAATATTTCGATATGACTAAATATTCGCGATTACGTAAATGGAAGGAAACAAATTGGGAAGAGATATATTTATTTATTGCTGTGATTATGCTTATATCTAGAAATAAGAGGCTAAAACTAAATGATTGTTGGTCTGCAGGCCCATTACTTTTTACACCTATTATTTCGAAAACAATGACAAGAGACAGGTATTTGCTAATTTTACGCCTTCTTCATTTTTGTAACAATGAAGATCCTGAACCAGGAAATAGACTCTATAAGCTGGATATGGTTATCGATGAAATCAAGTCAGCAATGCGTGAAAATGTTGTGCCCTTTCGTAATCCGTGTATTGATCTTCAAAGGCAGACTATCCTTCAAACAATTTTATTAGAACAAAAAGACACCGATTTGGTGTAAAATTATTTATTCTGATCGATGTAGAGACTGATTACGTACGGGATTTCATTATATTATATACATGGGCAACTACACGAATCGACAAACAGAATTCAGATTTGGATATTTCAGGAGCTGTAGTAGATACCCGTATGAAACCGTTTTTGGGCTAGGGCCGTCATTTATACACAGATATAGCTGGTATACGAGTCCCATCTTAGTTCAACATCTTTACAAAAATAAAACTAATTTGTGCGGAAGAGTTAGAAAAGATCGCAGAGGAATGCCAAAGATAAATAACTCCACAGTTCTGGGTGAAGTTACTGCACATACCAACAACATGATGGCATTGCGATGGAAAGACAAAAGACTTGTGAACATGTTGACTACCATTCATGAGAATAAACTCTCAAAAGTTGGAAGAAAGAACCGTAGTGGAAATGCTGTCAAGAAAGCAGATTGCATTGTTGACTATAACCAA
>JABXWE010013681.1:0-15858 GCA_014611495.1 Limonius californicus
TTTCTTATGAACTGTGGATACATTTTTGAATTGGTTCTTGGAGCAGAATAATTTCTTGTAAAAGTTTTAAAAACAATTTATATCCAGGAGAAGTTAGTAGGAGCGAAAGTAAAATTAGAAGTTTGCAAATTTGGGTAAGAAGACAATATTGGAAAGAGTTACAGTCGGAGCCGGGGTTAAGTAGTTCTGGACATCGGATAGGAGTGTTTTGGTCCTGGTTGGTGAGATATACTGAAGGAACAGGTTAGTGATTTATTTTTTTGATGGCGTCGGACAAACTTGATGATACGTCAAATTAAAGTTTTGATTGTAATCGAGAAGATTCAGTTGTGTTTTTCATATCTTTAATTAGTAATTTTATAATTTGTAAAACCAAGGAAAATTATCATGTAATGGGTTGTAAAATCATACTTCATTTATAGTAGTTATTGATCATTTATTGTTTTTTTCTAAATTAAACAGAATTGTAGTTAGTTCTTAATACAGCATTTACCCTGAGAGTCTCTTATAGCCGTGGTATAGATTGTGAGTTACCTTTATTAATTTTAATACGTTATTCACAGTAATTTCTTTCTTTGTTTGCTGAACGTATTAAATAAGGTGGTACACACTACAGCAATATATATATATATATATATATATATTTTACAATAAGGCACCTTTAAGCAATGATTCGGGGACGGCGGTAGAGTAATGGCCTCAGCGCTTGGCTTGGAGTTATTCTACCAAAGTCACTCAGGTTCGAATCCTGAGCACTGCACTCTCCCAGGGTGTTTGTGGTGTCTGGGGCATGGAGCTTTTCAAGGGTGGAGCATGTTAGACCTGTGAATAGCACGAAATGTGCTGAGCCGGGGTAAGATGGGTGGGATGGGAATCTTGGAGTTGCCTTTGGCAACTCCACGATTCTTTAAAAAAAAAGCAATGATTCGTATGTGATTTTTGATATAATTATAGCTAAATTCTCAGTTTTATTTAACCTAATGGAACTTCTACCGCGTACAAGTTATACTATAGATAAGTTCATTTCTCATATTGATTATTTAAATACCACATATGGTAACCGTTGGATTGGTCGGATCGGAACCGTTTGATGGCGACCACGATCTCCCGATTTATCGCCTTTGGTTTATTCTATGCTTCTTGGTCTGCAAAAACGACCAAGAAATTGCAACGTGGAGACACAGTAACCATCAAAAATAGTCGTATTGCATACAGCATTCAACAAAACGGAGAATACTTTGCGCATTTACTTTGAATGTTTTTCTTTTATAAACGTATCTTTACCGTTTAATATTTCGGTAATAAATAAGTTTGACATGTATGTTTAACTTTTGGTACATTTTGGTATTTTAATTTACCCAACTCTTAAATAAAGTAAGCATGAACGAAAACAACAAAGTTTTATTTATAAATATCTAAGTTTAAGTATTTCAACAACCATAAAATAGTAAGTATAACAATGTATGAAGTAAGTTAAACTGTCAAGTATATCAAACAGACATCTCTGATTCATAATACTTCCAATAAAAATTCAGATATCATCTGATATGTATTTTGGGTTGCCTATTTTTAGAATGGTAGGCTCGTACTCTTCCGTGAATCATCCTGAAGTGGGAATGCGAAAAACTTCTTTTTTCCATTATCAATGCACTATAACATAAATAGGACACAGCATTATAGAAAACTCAATCAATAAAACAAACACAAACAATTTGTGGTACTTACTTTACAGTGAAGTTAACTTATAACTTATAACTTATAAAGGATCTTAAAAACCAGTAAATATCGTACAGGACAGAAAGACATCATCAAATTACAATAGCAGTAAAAAACAACAATATCGACGCATAAAGTTAGCAATAAATACAAATAGATTAACTTGTTTGTATTTATTTCATAGAAGACATCTCCATCCACTTCATCCTTAAACACGTCTTCTTATTCAACTATTAGATGTTTGTTTTACTACCAAGGTAATTGGTATACATATACAGGGTGCTCATTAGTGCGTCAGAGTCCAATATTGGGATTATTAATATGATTTGGAAATGTTTCTTCTGCTTAAAATGATGTAGTGCCAAAAGGCAGGCATTGTAAAAATATTTATAAATATACAGGGTGACCTGCTACGGCGGAGCACTTTCAAGATATTATTTTTTAAATAGAACACCCTGTATAAATTTACATTTTTGAATTAAAAGTAAAATTATCTTCCCAACGATCTCCTATTTTTTGATTTTATAATAGACGTTGCCGAGATTATCTAAGAAATGAGAACATTGTGATCAGCGGAAGCATTAACAAATTCATTCGGAGCGTGGGTATTACGATTAATTAAGAATACACATTTCGCAGTTATATAGCCAAGTGACGTACTAAAACGACACAACCACCCAATATCAATTTGATTATATATGGTTTTATTTACAGCAACGCAAAGTTAAATTATGTCAAAGAACATTACCTCAATTTTTGTCGAATGGAACCGTCTGTGTATTAATATATTTTTAAACCGGCACGTTAATTGTTTACCATTTTTATTAATGTTGACATACACCTAATATCGTCATTTTCAGAGATATTTTTACTTTTTCATCACAAATCGTTGAATTATTAAACATTTTATTTGTATCTAATCTAGCGGCCATGATTCTGACATAAAGTGAGTGAGGATTGGAAATGAAAAGACCCACTCCTAACTTTTTCTAAAAACTATTATTCAAGGAGGAGTCAACTTTCACCTAAAGTGATATAGTACAAAACAATATAATACTCATCATTATACAATAGAAGAATTATAAGTTAATGGACAATTGCAATGGACTGTACATGTTTGGAGAGATATTGTGGTCAATTTTGTAATTGAGCCGTATTATTTTAATAGACGTACAAATGGTGTCTTGTATTTCTTGCAAATTAATTTGCCTCAACTTCTGTAAAATGTCCATCCAAATCTGCATGACGGTGCTCTAGCACATATCGCACTAGCGACCAACAACTCAAGAATTCGGGAACATGTGTATAGGTCGCGGCAGTCCCATCAATTGGTCACCTAGATCGCTGGACTTGACGAAAATGAATTTTTTTTTCCCATAGCGGACATATAAAACGTATTGTGTACCAGATCCCTGGAACTACTGCAGAAGATATGAGGCAACGTATAATAGAAGCTTTTGGTACAATTTTCGTAGAGTTGTTGTGAGCAGTGAATATATCCAGTGGCAAAGCTGAGCCTATCCTAATTTTTTTATACGAGTTGCAAATTCGTATAAGAGAAATTATATATAAACCAACTGTCGCCTTGGCACCACTATGATTACTACTTGACCCTTAAGTTTAAAGACAACTGGACGACTGGCTAGGACGACTACGGGAACTGTGGCTTTAGGCTCTTGCATTGCAGCCTTAATCGTTACCGTCAGCTTATGTAGATTCACATCACAACAATTCGCAAGGAATGGGAAGCGCATATATGCAATTGTAACACCTCGATTAGGCTAGCTTACGGCTGCCTACAGGCTTATATGTTCTATGTTTGTAGACATTTACGCTTACGAATCTTTGATGCTATGCCAGTTGGTTGTTTTTGTTTGTATTTTGAATTATTTTGTATAGAAAAATTAGTCTGATTATGGATCTATATAAGACAATTTAATTAGGTAAAGTACAACCATTATTTTAAGGCCAAATTTTTGAGCTGCTGTTATCTTGTCATTTCCTCTCAGCGTGAAGCTTGTAATGCCGCAACAAAAGAACGAGCAGTTGTTACTAGTCTACAGGTTTGTACTCGATGTGCGTATTTTAAAATGCAAACTTAATGGTATTTTAATATTTTGCTTGTATAGAAACTTTTGACAATTAACAATGAAGTAAAGAATTTTCGTTTCTATTTGTTTTTCGGATGATTCAGGTAATTAAGCTTAATGACTTGGCATTGTGGACTTTCCCAAATTAAAGGTTTGATGCAGTCTCAGTTGTGAATTTGACTGCGATGTTGATAGTGGTAGCGACGAAGAAATTGATGTTGTAAGTTTAGATTCCAGTCATTGCAGTAATGATACTGAACAGATAGAAGAAAAAGAAGAAAAAATGCGTCGTTACCTTCCCGTTGAAGCGCAACAAATTATTTTAAAAGTCTATAAAATTATAAACACCAGAAATCAGTAAATTTTTTCTTAGATGGTAATAATTACGGCGTTATTAAACGTGTTTCGGAATTGACAGAAGTTCCCTGTGAAACTGTGAGTCGCATAATAAGAAGATGTGTGAAAGACCGTAAAGAAGCAGTAGCTCGGCAACTTAAGAAAATTGATCTGGCAACAAAAGAAAGTATACGAGATGTTATTCATGATTTTTATAAGAACAATTCCATTCCATCTTTAAAACACGTGTTTGCAAAAAATTAATGAAAAACACCTGTTTCCTTACAAGGAAACCCTGAGGAATTTAATGATAGATATGGGATTTCGATACAAAACCATGAACAAACGACAATACGTTATAGACAGAGATCGTATTATGCGGTTAAGGGAAGAATACCTTGTAAAAATAGAATCTTATCTATCAGAAAATCGGCCAATTGTTTGGTTAGATGAAACGTGTTTCGATACGCACGATATTGTAAATGAAGCTTGGACTGATGGTACGCCAAAAACAGTTTTGGATATCCCACCGTCAAAAGGAAAACGAATAACTATTATACATGCCGCCTCCGAAAATGGCTTCATAAACGGATGTTTAAAATTATCAGCAAGAAGTTTTAAGAGTTCTTTCGCGGATTACCATCAAGATACGAACGCAGATGTGTTCGAAAATTGGTTTTGCGAATATTTACTCCCAAATAATCCAAAAAATAGTGTTATTGTATTGGATAATGCATCTTATCATTCCAGACAATTCCAAAAAATTCCAAACAGAAACACGAGGAAAGCTGACATTATACGAGGGTTGCCTTTTATATTTCGGGATTAGAGAATAAAAAGAAATATTTATCATCGAAAATGTCTTTATTATTTTTCAAAATATTCTCCATGATGATAAATATACTTTTGCATGCCAATTACCAATTTTCGGGGCACTTTTTCCACTCCGATTAAAGTATCTCCAAAACATGCATTTTGAACACTTCAACCGCTTCTTTGGGTGTCGAAAAACGTTGACCTCGCAATTTATCTTTGATGTTCGGAAATAAAAAGAAGTCATTGGGTGCCAAATCAGAACTGTACGGCGGATGACTCATCAAATCGACGTTTTGAGTGCTCAAAAAGTCACTTGTTGGAGCCGATGTGTGAGAGCTCGCATTGTTGTGGTGGAGAATGATCCAACTTTGGCGGTTGGTTTTCCTTATTTCTCCGAAGACTTGTGGCAAACCAATGGTTGTGTACCATTCAGAATTGACCGTTCTACGTAGCACCAATGTACGGTTGATCAATGTCCAGTTTTTCCGAAACAACAGGCTACCATTTGCTACGAAGTGCTTCGAGCACGAACGACTTTTGTTGGGTTTGGCTCGCCTTGGAAGACCCATACAGCCGACTGCTGTTTACTTTCGAGCTCATACGCGTAGGTTCACGATTCGTCACCTGTCGCGATGTCATACACACGTTTTGAAGCACCGCGTTCGAATTTTTCGAGCATTTCTTGCCACCAATTAGCACGAGCTTGTTTTTGAGCGATTGTCAAATAATTTGGGATCCAAAGCGAACAAATCTTTTTTACATCCAAATGTTCATGCAATATTGAATGTATGCTGGCCCCACTAATGTCCAAGGATACCTCAATCTCACGATAAGTTACATGACGATCTTGCAGTATCAGTCCACGGACCGCATCAATGTTTTTCGGAACAACAGCCGATTTTGGACGACCTTCATGAAATTCGTCGTTGACCGAACTACGGCGACGATTGAATTAGGTAAACCATCGATAAACACTGGTCCTTGATGGTGCTTCATCGTCAAAAATCGAATTAAGTTAATTGATGCACTGTTGTTGAGTTAATCCACGTCGAAAATTGTAAAAATAATCGCACGATTTAATTCCATTTTTTGGCCGATATCAATTTTTCAAGTTACTGTAAACAACACAAATGGCGCTCGCACGTCAAAACGTTCTGAGTACGTATACCGTCAAAAATGTTAACCTTTACGATAGAGACGTCAGTTGACAGGTGGCAGCACTAGGGTTGCCCAATCCCGAAATATAAAAGGCAACCCTAGTATCTTTTTTGCAAGATAATGATATTCCTATACCTGGTAACGCTAAAACCAAAGACAACTTGTTGAAACTTTTAGAAGGAAGAAATTTGCAGAAGAAATACTTCGTCGACGAATCTGCACTTAGAAGTGGATTTTGTGTTTTAGGATTACCTCCATATTACTACGAGTTTAATCAGATCGAAATTATGTGGAGTATGTTAAAAACGACAGTTGGAAGAAAAATATGTTTCCCCGGATAAGTGATAGTATTTTGAATTTATTTAAAGACGTTGTGCCAGAAATTGATAAACACTGGAAAAACTGTGGGCAGCATGTACTTAAAGTGGAAAAAAAATATTCCCCAAAATACAAGGTAAAACTGTTAATAATAAGTTTAAGCGGCGATTCTTCAGAATTTTCTGAATATTCCGATTCCGAGTCGGATTATTTTTTAAAGTTCTATTTAATTAAATAATTTATATGGATATAGAACAAATAGTAGTAGATTTTAATTATTTATTTTATAAGCTGTTTCGGAATAATTGTTCTTCCGATGTTTTTAACATTTTCATTGATATACGCATTAATTAATTAATTACTTATGATATGAAACATTAAAATCTGTTTTAGTAGTTAAAAGCTTACCAGCTAAGTAAAATTATAAACAAGTAAATATTTTTTATTTAATTAGTTTAGATTAGTGTGCGGTGTGTCATTTGCAATTTCCAATCGTTATTAAATACAAAATTAATGCTCCCCGTTTTACTCCTATGTAATGAAAAAGGAATTTGTATATGATATAAAAATGTGTAAAATTTTATAAATGTTTTAAAATTTACCTGAATACATTGGCTGGTTCTACTTGAGTGTCCCCTATCAGTTACAGATAATACCTAAGTCAAAGGCTTAAAGATTCGGCCTTAAAATAGTGGTTGTAATTTACCAACAAAATCAATTGAGGTAGTTTTTTACGATTGTATACTAACATACTTATGTATGTACATTGTACGTATCCCCACTCTAATTAAATAAACTATTAATTCTGATTATTTTTTGTATTAATTAAATTTTTTTTAATTAAAAACAGAATTTCTAAGTTTTGCATATACAGTGTTCATCGTGAAATTCCCAACGTACCAATTTAAAAATATAATAATACACAAAGTGTTTCTGAAAAAATTGAAAAAAAGCTCTTCGAAGTATTTGTGGTAGTGGAAAAAATTCTGTGTGTAATAAAATATTTATATTTATTTATATTTAATATTTAGCTATTATGCCCTTTTAATACATCACTTGGCTACATATCTGTGAAATAGTATTCTTTATTAATCGTAATACTCGTGCATGGAATTAATTTGTTAAACCAAAATTTTTAGATTTTCTAATAAACTCGACAATGCCTAATCCAAGATCAAAACGAAAGCTAATTTTACACTGACTTCAAAAATGTAAAATGTACAGAACGTTCCATTTAAAGAACAATACCTTGAAGATGCTCCGCTGTAGCCAGTCACTACGTAGATATTTACAATTATTTTGCTCATTTTGGCACTACATCACTTTAAAAAAACTTCAAATCGTTTTAATAATGCCAATATCGAACTCCGGCGCACTAATGAGCAACCCTGTATAGTTAAGAACTAACTTAACTTTTTTCTTATTGAGCTTTATATCTTAAAAATATTATTACTGCTGAGCGTTTAACTTTTTTATATAAAACTATACTTTTGCCGTAATTCCGTTTATGGGAACAGACAAACAAACAATTTATATTGTGCATTTTAGGATTACCCCGTTTAAAATATATCTATTTTTCTTCAAACACTAATATATTCAGAATTATACAAGGGTTGACGAATAGACGAAGAAGGAGTAGAATTTACGAATTGATTCGGTGTCCTATTTTTTTAGAAAGTCCAATCCTGGCCGCAATCCCGTTTAGTTTATTGCAGAAATAAATCGCGGGGATTACATAATTCTATAAATAAACGGGCACATCTGGCCGCCTGCTTCTTATTTACGATTAAATACTTTTTAGTAGGACAACCTGCGCTGGCAGTAAAATCAAAAGGAAAAAATTACACATAAATAAACATTATAAACAGATCGGCCGTACTGACTTTTTACCGCGATGTTAACGTATGTGGCAGTAAATTCGATTCAATTCAAATGGCGTTTTCCGGCGCCTCGGCGGCGCGTGGCACTAATAATAAATAGAATATAATAACAAACATCTAAAATTTGTTCAAACTCGCAAATCCTCTTTGAATAATGCATTACTTTTGGGTCGTGATACCGGCGGGGGTTCGTGACTTATTAATGCCTTTTTTAACGTCTTCTGCTGGTGAGACGTCACCCTGGACGATGTTCCCAAGCAAATTAAACGCAAACTGAACGAATATGCCTCTGTTAAATTTGTCGCGAACGAATCATCGCCTCGTGTACTGTGCACTCTGATAAAAATAAGTGATTTACAATTCAACGACCCAAAAGTAACCAACCGAGAGATATAAAATGAGCTTGTAACAACACCAACATGCAAGAAAACCAATTACTATGGACGTGCATCCACAAAGATAAAGAAATCCAATGCATGATAGTGAGTGTAAAAGCGACCGAAACACTTTTTTTAAACGTGGGCATCAGGGCCGGCGCGTGGAATGAGACGGGGAGGCAGTCGCCTCAGGCGGAACTTTCAAAAGGGAGGCATTTTAGGATCAGGTTTAAAAAAAATTATTTAGTACGCTGTGGCATAAATAAGTAAATTGTAGGAATAAAACTGTTTAAAGTAATTAATTTCTTTGAGGTGCGAAAAACCGCCCACCCCGGCCCTGCTAAACATGTAGCATCGGGGCGTTAATCCATCATGGGCGCCATGGCGCAAGTCAATGTAAATTATAAATCAGTAAGAAATATTTTTTTAGTAATATAGTGGATATTTGTGTAATTCCACAAAGGAAAGACATTCCCAATTGCAAAATCACAGTAAATTATTAGAATGTTTGTATGATAAAGTTATAAAGTTTAGCAGATATTGGTTCTGAAGTTATTTTAAACAATTGCCAAAACTTATACACAGTGATTCTAAACATATGCGAAAATCTTTAACCACGTATAACTGATGATATTTAACTCCTAAATCACCCAATATCTTTTTTAAATTAAGCATCGTTACGAAGATGTAACGGTTCAAAGTTTCTTTACATCGATTCATTAAAATGAAATTAACTTTTTTTGTCCGATTTTGATAAACTACGCTAATTTGGAAAGCTCATAATCGAAGCTGAATGTACAGTTGCGTATAAAAGTTGACGAAATCTGACCCAGAAGCGAAAAATTTGGTGTGAAAATATGTAAATTAGGTGTATGTATTCTATTCGAAACTTTGTTAAAGGCCTCATTCTCAAATAACATTTGCACTAATAAAGTAGAAATATTCTTAAGCATCGCGTAATCCACAAACATATTCTAAGAATATTTTATGTTTGATAATGATATAGATTATATTCAACGCTAGAAATAAGGATGAGCAATTACAGTTTGTAAGTTTGAATTTGAATCTGTCAGCGTGATAATATAACAATTGACAGAAATACACCATTTTTTATTTATAAAAATAACGAAATGTGATTACCAGTGTTTCAGAAAAGTTCCGCATGCCACTGACTCGAGTACGGACGTTATTTCAGTTTTCTCGTGCAAATTTGCATGGCTAACCATTAGCAATAACTAATTTTGATTTAAGTTATTAATCTGCTTACACTAAATAAGTGGAGCTATTTATTTGACACAGGCACTTTTTGAGTAATTAGGATTACTCAAAATAAACTCGTTACTCTATACTTAACCAAAGAAAATCCTTTGCCCAAAGAATCTCCTACCCAATTTCATATATTAAATAATGCCACTGGAAAACCTAAGGTCCCCCCTATCTTTCTGCCAAATGGCACTCATTACTGAAACAGTTTTGAAACTTATTTTAATTAGCACTGTAACGGCTTCCCGGTCCTTTGGGGTAGCTCAGAGCCAGAATCCTTATTTAAGACTAAAGAAACGAAATAAACTTTCCAATGGTAGTGAATTCAACAATTTATTATTATATTTGCATGAGTTAATGACATACAGATATACACACACACCATATATAATGTACGTATTTATTACTGGAAATGATTAAAATGAATTATTTACAATTAAATAAATGAAACTTTAATTTTAACATAATTTGCTTACCAAAATGAATAACTTATTTACCTACACAACAGGTTGAAAATAATCTAAAATTAACCAGGTTGAAAACACTTAATACAGGAATTATACTATAATTTACAATTTTATGTTACAATTGCATTCAAGAATCAAATAACGGAGATTATTTGTACCGCCTAGTAGGCAACCTAAATTGCATGCAAACAAAATCTAGGGGAATGTGAAATTGTATCATAACACGTATGAAACAGATAGGTTAGTTTGGCTCGCGGTGCTTCTGAAATAAAGAATTAACTAATTTCGAGTGATCGACATTTACATGTGCGGCCAATTGTTGTGGATTCCCAGCGACCGGGACTCTCTCGCTGGCGACTTACGGCCTCTAAAATCTCGGTGTTTTGGGAGTGCATAAATTACACTTACAAATTATAACCTGGACTACTCGGGTACGGTGCCCTGCTGGGCGCTCGACTGTGCTAAACAATTAGTGCAAACAGGTAAGCTTATTTTACTTAATATCCTCTCTTAGTTAATCTTCGGATCTCTGTAATAAATTAGGTAAAGATGGGATCTAACGTAATATTTGGGGAACGTGGGAAACGGTTATTAAAAATAATTCTTTTACAGCTGAAGGCTATAAACCCTGCGTATAAATTCGCTAGCTCGGTTGAAAAGGGGAAAATGACCCCTAAGCCACTGAGAAAACGAATTACACCTCTAATAATCTTTTCTGAAGTTTAAGTATATAATACGAATAGGGAGAATTACCCAAATTCGTATTTTAAATCAAACTTTTCGACTGGTCTTATATACAGCGTAAGTTCACAGGGAGACGACCCAAAGTGAATTATGCTCGGTATATATTTCCACACTCGCTGAACACAATTCGCAGCTCGATTCGGAAAAGGGCGAAACGACCCCTAAACAAACGAGCTAACGAAAGTTACACGGGCGGGCTTGACTTTGTAAACAAATTGAAGTTAACTGGGATGAAATAAAACTTTACTTTAACGGGTACAGGTAAGGTAACGGAATTCGGATTTCTGGTAACAGGTAATCGAAACGGTATATAACTGGATCTTGGCTGGAGTACTTCCTTCTCGGGTTGAGCGACTCAAGTTGTTCGTTTTGGGAACTAGTGTTCGTATTTATACAATCCATTCCCAGTCTAAAATGTTGTTAATAATTTTTGTTGGCGGGGAGACCTACTGACGGTACAAACAAAAGTGGGAGACGAGTACAAATCCTGAATGCCAGCGACACCCGCGCCTTTCCACGGCACTACGCGGTCACACAATTTAATTTAAAAATTTATTTACACCGCGCACTGAACACTTCGTTACAGCACAGATGATTATAGAAAGTTCACTAAATACCATGACAATCATACAGTAAACTACTATATTTATAGAAATCCAGAAGATGCTAACGTTTCAATAATAATACATAATGTCCCTGTTTCAATAACTTTTTTTTATTCATTCATTCATACTACCGCCCCCCTCCTTAGAACCGCTTTCGCATTACTGCAGGGGGTGCAGGCGTCCCTTACATACCAATCATTCATGCAGCATGCACCCTAAACTTAACTAAGTGAAATACGGTCGCTTCGGCTGAGGTTCGAACGCCCAGCCGATCGGATCACATTTCACTGTGATCTCGAATAACAGCGCGTATCCGCACTGCTCCACCGAGGCACCTCCTGTTTCAATAACTGAATGGGAAATTAAGGCTGAGTTAATCAACTTGAAATACCCAGTAATTAAAACTAGTCGATTATTAAACAATAAATAAGTCCCAGTGTCAATTATCTCAGTGTAATTGAATCAAACTAATGATATATTCAATCTGAACAAATCATTTTTTTGTGAGAAACCGTAGAACCTTGACACAGGAACAGTGAATCTCCACAGTGCACCAATTGCCAGCCTATAGGGCACACTAAAAACTATTGCCATTTAACTCCACAGTCCGTGTACGGAGTGCCATCATTACTAACAATGTACAAAAATCAAGGGCACCGATAACCCCAAATGTATCAACTCTGAAGGAGGCCACACGATGAATTACAGAGATTGTCCTTACTTTAAAAAAACACAATAACGCAATTACAGTAACTACAAATAATAACAACTCACTCAGAATAGTTTCAGCTTATAAGCCACCTAACAACCAACTTTTCCTAAATTAACTCTAACATATCTTTGAAACCCAACACGCTATTATCCAGAGACCTTAATAGTAAACTCAAGAATTGGGGGTGTAGAGCAATCAACTCTAATGGTGTGAAGCTGAAAGATTTCACCTTTCAACTGGAAATTCAAATTTCTGCACCTACTAAATACACCTACTTTCCGTATAGATATAAACAATTACCAGACATACTAGATATTATTTTGCATAAAAATCTGACATTGCCAATAATTTAGTTAGTGCTTACGGAGCTTGACTTAGATCTGTGATATTCACCTTCCATTTTTCGCCTTACTATCAGCCCCAGCTTCCAAACTGAATTAATGGTCCTGTTGACTGGGAAAATGTTAGAATTATAATGAATCATCAGGTAACGTATCCTACAAATTTAAACCTTCAGGAAAACATCAGCAATGCTACTGAATCATTCAAAGAGGTAGCTGTGCTAGCAATTCAACAAGCCACTCGAGTCACCCGAACACACCGACCTTGTAATGATCAAATCCCACCAATACACAATACAGCAACTTATAAGGGAAAAATTCATGGTAAGCAGATTGTGGCAAAATGTCCGACTTATTAAATTAGTAAAAAAACCATATCGAATCCCTTACTCCTGGAGACTTCAATATATGGAGAGCCACTACATGAATTTTATACAACCTGTAATCATCCCAACAGTCCTAAATCTGAGTCAAATTTACACATGCGAAGTATTCGGTAAACAACTGGAAAATACATTTAGCACACCACAAAACCAAATTAATATTAATTATGTCTAACAAATTGAAACAGAAACAGAGTTAAACAGTATCATTCCCATTAACATAATTCTTACAGATCCTGTATCGCCATCAGAAATTAAGATTTATATCCAAAACCTCAAGATCAAGAAAGCCCCAGGAATAAACCTGATACCCAATCTGCTATTAAAAATTCTACAGGATAAATCCGTATCGTACTTAACAGCAATATTTAATGCTTGCCTGAGAACTGGATGTTTCCCCATATCCTGCAGACAAGCAGTTATTTTGATGATCCCCAGCCTGGTAAACCGCATGATTATCCGGCAAACTATCGATCAATTAGCCTCCTTTCTATAGTATGTAAACTCCTGGAACAAACAATACATTCACCTCTAAATAATTATTTTGAAACCAACAACATAATCCCACAAACGCAATTTGTATTTAAAAATTCTCATTCTACATCTCATCAGATTCTGAGAATTTGCTGTGTTCATTTGATTGTGCCACTTCATCTGAATTAAACTCGTATTTTAATTGCCGCTTCATAGGAATCAAAATTCTATTTAATTGCCATTTTTATGTTTACAATTATTATAATTTTCATTATTTTCAAAAATTAAATTTATGGGAGGCCACTTTCGAAACTTAATCTAATGTTTGACATGTTTATTAACGGCGACCAAAACCGTTTCCTAGAACTTCTTTTGTCAACAATTCCCAGATATATTGTTTCTCAGGTTCGGTTCCAGATCCCGTCCGTAGTGCACGCGTTTAGTGAAGCTCTGCTTCGTTTAGGGAATTAGCGTTTAATTTGGAATAATTGCGGACAGGCGCTCGAAAAAGCTTTGCGCTATAAAAAAAAGGCTAACTAGATTCAATTTCAATAGTTCGAATAACTCCAAATAGGTTTATTTAGTGGATCTTGTACATACATATATTCGTTGTTCAGTCGTGTTCTTTCAAGTCACACGTAAGGTTTCCAAAGTGCAGGCAGGCCGGACAAGGACCCGGACCCCGTCTAAAAATAGTTTTAGGTCATAAATCATCGCAAGGCAGGTAGTCGGCCGAGGGGAAATTAGGAACTGTTTGGATTCTTTTATTTTCCTTTAAAACAAAGTGTTAGTTTGTTTGGCTGGGTTAATTATTTCATTATTCAGTTTAGTAAAGTTATCATAAATTGTTTTATCGACTATTCACACAATTGACAAAGCTATTAATATTAAGGGACGGCCAGAGCGAGTTAGGGAATAAATTCCAAGTTCCTAGGTATTTAAGTCGGCCAACTCAACTTGGATTTATCAGTTAGTTGATTTTACTATTTTATTTGCACAGGTGCGGACGTGCGTATTATTCATTGGGTTTCTTCTTAGTTTTGCTTTAATAAGGACAGCGTGGGAACGGGAGTGCTCGCAAAACGCTCCGGGCGAAGGGGATTGGTGTGACTAAAAACAAAACAATTTTGGGGGTAAACAGTGGAGTGAAAGTGCGAGGGTATCCACCTGGGGACGGAAGAAAGGAGAACCACTGCCACTCTACAAGGTGCTACATCAACAAGGGGAAAGAACAGCGATCGAAACGGACCACAACAACACTGAGGCGGACGAAGTTAAACGCTAAGTGTCACAGGCCGGAGTAGCCATTGTAGTCCTTTGTAGTCTTTAGCAGTAGTTGGTAGTACTGGTAGTCTAATAGAAAACTAGGAAAAGGGAGGGACGCGCTTTGACACGTTAATCTCTCTTAACCCAGACTAATTTCATAAAAATTACTGGCCTTTAATTAACTAATTCCTTGATTAATTGATTAATTACTTAGCAATGTTTTCATTGGTCATGCATGTAACCGTGCTGCTACGATTTGTATTGGATGCTTCTGTGGTGGGGATCGGATATGTATTCGATGTGCAATCCAGAATCGATCTTCCAAGTGAGGGGTAGGGCAGTGGTGGTCAGTGCGGCGAGAGTTAGGTGGTTGGCTGGTCATTGAGAGACGGGGAGGGGAGCGGTCTGTTACCTTAGAACAATAGCCAGATGGGAGATACGAGCAGGGTGAAACTTTTAACTCCGGAGTGTCTTGGGGTCGGGGGCATGGTCGCATAGCGGACAGTGTGAATGGGTTTGGGAGTGAATATTAAGTGAGTTGTTAGTTATTGCGAAACTGGGAGATGTGCAATCAGTAACCTTGGAACAATACATGGATGTGAACTACGATCAATGTGAACCTTCCATTAACCTTGGAACACTACATGGATGTGAAATAGGAACACTGTGAACCTTCGATACCAAAGTTTATTGGGGCCAAATGCATAATCGCATAACGGGCAGTTTAATTAAGTTTGGGAGTAACTATTAAGTAGGTTCTTAGTCATTAGGAAACTAAAAGATGTGAAATCAGTAACCTTAGAACAATAGATAGATGTGAAATAAGAACAATGTGAAACGTTGATACCAAAGTTCATTAGGGTCAAATGTATAATCGCATAACAGACAGTAAAATTAAGTTTGAGAGTAACG
>JABXWE010013682.1:0-28568 GCA_014611495.1 Limonius californicus
TTATATTATATTATATTATATTATATTATATTATATTATATTATATTATATTATATTATATTATATTATATTATATTATATTATATTATATTATATTATATTATACTGTCTTGGACAATGCTATGATGAGGCTTCTATTGTCAGTGCTGAAATTTCTAGGCTGCAAAGTCGAGTTAAGATTGAAAAACCAAGAGCACTGTAATATACACTGCTTTGCACACAGAGTGAATCTAGTTGTATAAGATGAATTGCAAACTATCAATAAAATAAGAAATTTCCTATCAGTAATTAGAGATTCAATAACTTTGATAAGGAACTCAGCTAAACGTATGGAAATATTTAAAAATATTCAGACTGAAAATGAAATTAATAGTAATCCGATTTAAAACCTTTTCGTCCTACACGATGGACCCTAAGAATAAGCTCTTTAAACATTTTTTTCGGAAATTATGCAAACATAATACAATTTTTTAATGAGCAGCACGAGAGACTGGACTGGAAGAACTAAATACGGATTTACAAAGAGATTCATCAAGTTTTAATATGGCTAAAGACACTATCGATGATGTGACTGAAATATTATGTGAACAAAACGACAATGGTTTAACATGTTATGGCAGACTCAAGGGCGTATCCAGCTCAAAACGGAGGGGGGGCAGCTTTCTGAATCCAACTTCTTTCATGGGAGAAGGGGGTCCGTTTTTGTATAATTTATAAATAGTAGATGGCACGAAACAACTAATTTTAGTGTCGTAAAAATTGCACACACTTGTGACCCTTGTGTGATTGTGACTTAACTGCACTGACTCTAACCGAAATGCGCGCATTTTTATATGTACGAGGTAAATAGCTCCTGGAATATTCTCGTTGTTGATGTGTCGTGAAATGCGACGAGGTTATTCTAGAAAGCTCTTTGTTACCACGAGCTAACTATACCTCCATCTGTGAGAAGTCATAAGAACTCCAACCTGTACGTGTATAATACACGTACAGGCTGTAGTTTTATCAATTTTTCAGAAATCTGTTGTTTATATTTTTTCTGTTATATTTTAATTTTTTCTTACCTTGGAGGGGGAGTGTCCCCCCCCCGGATATGCTCTTAGGTAGACTACTAAAAGAAATAGGAAAATGTTAAATATTCCAGAACCAATATTACCAACGAACAGAAAAGCAACCAAAAAATTGCATGACAGAAGTTCTACTGCCTATGCATTTAATGATGTTAAACAATATTACAGGGGGCAGTTTTCAAATGATGAAATTAATGACTCCTATATATATATATATATATATATATATCAAGTGGAAAGCAGCGCTTGAAGAACTGACTATAGGTGGAGACTAGGTAAATCGGTACAGCTATAACTCGGAAACTGACAGGCGGAGATAGAGACCATCTAGGACGGATGTCGCACTGCGATGTGGAAGGGCAGGTGAATCCACCACGTTACTCTCTCAAAAGCAGCAAATTAGAAGGAAATGAAATGAATCCGTCTGATACTAAATTCTTCGGAGGTAAATTAGTCCCGCAATCGGATGTCCGGGCCGGGACAGCATTAGATCGAATCAGTAACAAACAATACGTAACCAAAAATAAGAATGAGACAAAAAAGAGTAAAGCGAACAAAATTGCAACATGGAATGTGAGATCGCTAGGTATATGTGGCAAACTCGAGAACATTATAGATAGAGATGAAGCGAATGAATATAGACATACTTGGGATAAATGAGATTAAGTGGAAAGAAGCAGGTGACTTTTGGAGCGACGATTACAGAGTCATCTACTCAGGAGATGAAAACGGCACAACATGAGTTGGAATTAAATTAGCCAAAGAATGGGGACAAAGAGTAATAAATTACAAGCTCTACAATGATAGAATCATGATCATTAAACTCCAGACAACCGAAAATGACCTGGTCATTATACAAACTTAAATAATAATTCTTAACCCCACGAAAACCTAAACCATCCTCTTCACTCACCCCAATCTCACCAAGAAACGTCTTTTCGATCCCCGCGACGCCCAACTTACCCTGTGGGGTACTCGCCTGAACCTTGCCCCAACCGTGACCTATCTCGGAGAAATCTTCTCGCGGACCCTGGGCACGGGACCGGCAGTCAGGCGATGCCTCGACGCGGTACAGCGGCGAAGCAGCCTCCTCTCCTGCCTCCGCGGAGCAATCCGCGGTTGCAATCCTAAAACCTTGACCCACACCTACAAGACTTTCATACGACCACTAATAGAGTACCATTTCATCTGTTTCAGCAGCGCCCCGGCCAGCTCGATCGAGGAGCTCCGCTCGAAGGGGAGAGCCATTTGCCGGAGAAACCTCCGCTTGGACAGATTCCATCCCTCGGATGAGGTCTGCGACCTTGCGGGAGTGGCTCCGATAAGTGCGCGACTCGCCGGACTGCGGAGCAGATACGTCGAGAAGGCAGTGACGCTCCAACGCGAAGTCGTCCTTAGCGTCCTGCGGACGCCTCCCACGCGTCGCCGGAAGCCCAAGAGGAAATTGAGGCACCCGCCAGCAGCCCTCTTGGCGGACGCAGAAGATCTGCCCCAGGACCTAGAAGCCATCCTCGAAGAGACGCCGCTAGCATTTCGCTAGCCACACCACCAGGACTAACAACAGGACCACCACCAGGACTAACAACAGGACCACCACCGGGAACAACATCAGGACCAACCCAGGATCAACCACAGCCCCTCCAGCCCAGCGCCATCGTTATTTATTATTATTATCATTAATTCACTTCAATACCATGTAAAACACAATTCATTCACTTTTCTTTTTTTTTTATCCAATGTAACTCTCCATAGCCGAAGAGGAGGAAACTCCTAGAACGGCCTTTGTCTTGTAGGATGTGTGATGTATATTTTATGAGACAATAAATACTGTGAAAATTCAAATTCAGATGAAGCTGAATATGGGTAATTGCAGTATAGACATAAAGCGTCTTCTTCTTCCTTAGACTCCTCAGAGCTTTCTTTAACTTCTTCTATTATCTTTTGCTTTTTTGGCATAGGGGGCAGGCGTAATTTGCGCCGCAATATACCTGCGTAATCCTCTCATTAGTTCGCAAGCCTTAAGTATACCCGTAATTTGCGCCGATGTAACTTTCGAATGCGTAAATCCTACCCGTAAAATGCGCTGGATTGTTTGTTGTTAACTTATAGATTATTTACCACGACATAATTAATATATTGATCATTTCAAATAAAACAAAGATTCAAAAAATAAAATATCGGTATATTAAAACACAAAAAGTGAAAAGTAAGTTATAATTAAAAAATTATATAATTATATAAAAAAAATATTATAATATTACACGTTGTACAAAAAAAGACATACATTTGACATAATAAAATGTTTTTTGACACAATTAATTTCAAAAGTAAGTTATAATTACAATTAAGAATAATTACAATCTATACTTTGTACAAAAAAGAAATGCATTTGACACAGTGAATTCTGCTTATGTCACCATTCTTATACTTTACAATTTTTGAATGCAATAAACTTTTACGGTTTCTTACATCTCTATTTTGCAATGATGCGGGTTCACCTAATTTCACACTTTGAATTTTAATATATGTATCTGTTTGAAAATTATTTAAAATGTTAACAAATATATAAGCAGAGGCTTGAGTAGCATAGAAGTTAGAGTTATATGCATACAATATTTGGTAAATTTTTAACTTGTATTTTAAACAGCTGACAAAATACACCTGACGATGAATTGAATTATTTTTTGTAAATGACCATGACAACCAAACTGTATAAACGGCAAAATTGTAGCTATGTAAAAATATAAAAACTTGATTGATTTCGTATTATTGAATAATAATTACCTGTTTGTGTAGCGCCTTTATTATCAGCAACATGATTGTGTTCGTGCTTGCGCCTAGAAATTATGTTTTCCATTCCTAATGTATATAGGGATGCTGGGAAGGATTTATTCGTACAGCGCCTAACAGTCTCACCACGTTCTAAAACACTCACTTTTCTAAACTTAAACGAATCTATAACGAGCAACTGTACTCCATGGTTACTTGTGACAGCTTCCATTTTTGTGCTAATGGGGCTGTTTTCAAACATCTACTAAGTTTTATTTAATAATAAACATTATGATTTGTTATCAGTTTTAACCCCCTTTTACACAGTTTCTAAAATTTTAGAAATGTGGATTGATCAGATTGATCTATGTCATTAAAGGTTGATAACGATGCTTATTGCTAATCTTTACCGTTCTGCGCAAATTACGTTAAGGATTACTAAAGTAATAGAAGTCATCAGCGCAAATTACGTATCAGATTAAAGGGTCAGGTAAAATTCGGCGCAAATTACAATCGCCCGGCATAGGCACCCTCTCTGTTGCTTTCTTCTGTTTCTGACCTGACAGATTCTTTTTAACTTTGATTTTTTGTGCCTCCTTAACCTTCTGTGTTCTCTCTATTGCTTCGGTCAGTTCTGCTTTGTAAGGAGACTCTGTAAGAATGGCGGTTTTTCCTCTTTTTCTCTGCACTCGTTTAACGACGGTCTTTAGATTTGGTATTGGCATAATAACTTCCGGAGAAAGAGCTGGAAAACTGGAGGTGCTAGGTCTTTTTATTGGTGCATTAGGAGTATCAGGCATTCAGGAACATTGGGGTAGAGGGTTATTTTGAGTTTCGTTGCTATTTTCCATCGTGACCTTGAGAGGTGGGGTTGAGGTATTATTAACCCTTATGATGCCATACGGAGTACCCGGGTACTATTTCGTCTTTACAGTCACATAACTATTTTTTTATTCAACCTTTTATTTTGAGTTTTCCTGACATCTCACACAAAATAGTTTTACCCATGAAAAACATATTTTCAGTCAAAATAGTGTGAGCAAAGATTTTATTTTTACCATTTTATAAAGTGCACCTTGTGTCTCCCGTATGGAGTACCCCGGTACTACATAATGCGTGAGTTACAGAAAGCATTCAAAAGTAAGTAAAGATAAAAAAGTAAATAATGACGCATGATTTTGGGATAAACACGTCGTATCTTCATTCCACACATTTTCTGCATACAGTAGGAAATGGGTTGGTGTGTTCGTCGCACACTGGGTTCTTGCATTTATAGCAGCTCTTGCGCGTTCTCCTTTTCCTCTTTTCATCCGCGGTGTTACACATGATGCAGTAACCAGTGAATTTCAGGCGCCCGGTCTTGTCACGTTCCTTGACGGGGGTTGATGCTGGTAGTGGGTTATGTACGGTCGCTATTTTTACGCCAAGAATATTTTCCATGGCGGTTTTCACGAAATAAAACCGCGTGACTAGCGGTTCCTTACTTCTTTTTATTATTGAGGGTAGGCAGAGATCTCTTCCTAGATTTTTTAGAAATAATCTACGACGATCAGTTTAGAGGCAATTTGTGGATTGTTTTCCGTATAAATGATGTGCGCTGCCAAACAAGCAATATCCAAAATGTTATAGAAAAAGGCCAGTGGCCAGCGATTTGTTCTTCTCTTAGTCGTGTATTGCGTTACCATTTGATCCATTTGATCAACTCCGGCTTTGGTAGAATTATAGTACAGAATTATTTCAGGTTTCTTGGCGTTAGCCGTGTCATCTATTTCTGAAGTTGTGTGCATACTCGAAAGCAACACAACAGCTTTGTTCTTCCTCGGTACATAGGAACATAAAGTTCCTTCATCACGAAAAGCAAAAAGGCTTGAAAATACTTCTCTGTGCTTCGATGGTAGCAATTCTTTTGGGATGTAGGGTTTGTTTTTCCTCAATGTTCCAACTAAAGTGAGCCCCTGTTCTTTGAGGCAGTTTACCAAGGTGAGTGAGGTAAAGAAATTGTCGGTAGTGATGTTTCTTCCGGAACCTTTGTAATACTGACATAGATTCATTACCACTCTCTCTCCAACATTGACTTGGCGTGCTTCTCCTTGTTCTTTACCTGTAAAGACAAACGCTTTCATTTTCGAAATGGAACTAGGGAAAGTTTGTTTATTACCTGTGTAAATTATTCCTTGTAATGGGTAACCCGTTTTGGAATCAGCTAGCCAAAAAACTTTAATACCGTACTTCGCTGGTTTCGATGGGATGTATTGAGTAAATTTCGTTCTGCCCCTGTACGGAAAGAGCTGTTCATCGACGGTTAGATTTTCATATGGCTTGAAGTGACGACGTAGGTTATGATTTAGTATTATCCATATGTCTCTTATTGGGGCTGCCTTGTCCCTTGCTTGTCGCTCCGCCCGTGTATGCAAGTTATCAAAGCGGATGTATTTCTGTAGGTCTTGGAATCTTGCCCGGCTAAGACTTGCTCTGTAGATCGGTAACGCATCGTTCTTCCATAACTCGTTTACGTGTTCCGTGTTAGAATGGTGAACACCTGCGGAGACCAATATTCCCAGAAAGGCGTTAAATTCATCAAGTGCAATAGCTTTCCACCGTTTCTGTCTATCGGGATGGGTTTCATTATGTTCATTGATGCATTGGTTTGCTTTGCGATTTGTTTCTCTGATTATAATGAGCTTCATTTCATCCGTAAATATCAAATTCAAGATAGCTATACGTGTCAATAAGTTGCTACTTCGATGTGGTCCGCCTGAGAATACATTATGTATATGGTAATATATTGTACGATGAAATGAAATAGGTGTGTCGTTTTTACCTGATTCGCGTATGATATTGTATGAACGTGTTTGTGATGTTGGCAATGGAGACTTTTTCCAAATTGTTTGATCGCGGGCGGTAAATTTTCCAGGAGTTCCACATTCCGTGAAAGTATGGGAGTCATCTTGGCCATCTTCATCCTCACTTATTTCGTCATCGCACTCTGATTGAACTTCAATTGCATCTGCCATTCGGTCAATTTCAGCTAGATCTTCCACATCGGAGTCGTCGGCGTTTGGTGGTAGCCAATCAGCATCGGCCTCGTTGGCATCACCATCTGCGAAAGGATCTGGTTCTACGTCGGAATAATCTTCATATAGACACATTAGTTGCTCTTCGGTCAAACTACAATAATGATAAATACATATAAAATAAATATGTACATATTAGATGATTTGAGTACATAACACATAAGTAGGCGAACATAAATTTACCGATCTAATCGAATATTTCCCTTGGAGTCTAAAGGTAATGAGTCCCTTACCGACCTGCAACGTGTAGAGAAAACCCAAAAAACAGCTAATATGGTCATATGGTAATATGGTATGCAGCACATATAATAATTAAAATTATCACTAAACTTACCGTTGTAATTGAGCAACTGAAGTACCAAAGCCACTCGGTCCAGCCACCGGTTCGTTTCGATTCACTTCCATTTTTGTTGAAGCACACACACACAAATCGACTGCACTCTAGCTCGTAAATAAAGCAACTGACGCCCTGAGTTTCACAATTTCATCATTCTAATTCATGAAATTTGAGAACAAAACATAAACAATAAAAAATGAGCTATAGCCCACGAAAACAAATGTACGCAGCGATATGCTATGAAAACGATGCATTAAAATGAATGTTAAATGCCATATAGAGGTAGTACCTGGGTACTCCGTATAGGAGATAGAAGGTGTAAATTTTTACGGTATCATAAGGGTTAAAGGAATCGTTATTTTCTGGAGGCTCATCGACTGGAGTAGGACCGGCTTGTGTTTCAGCAATGGGAATGTTAGTTGTCGTGGCTGGTAAAAAGTCATCATCAGTGAAAATACCTTCATTTGTTGGCCAAATACCCGTTTTCTCGAAACCTTTTAGCGCAGTTTTCATGTTCGCAACATTAACAAAGGCTTGTCCAAATAAGGTTGATATTTGGAATAAAGTAACGACTTTACCTGGGTTTGACCGCAACCATTTTCGCACTTCGTCTTCGTAATATAGACTCAAAGGTCTCATAAACGCCACATCTAGAGGCTGGAGTCTGTGCGAACAGTGAGGCGAAAAGCACAAAAAAATTACGCCTTTTTCACGAGCTAGATCGATGACTTCGAGGTTCTTTGTGTGAGATGCATGCCCATCAAAAAGTAAGAGTACAGGAGTTTGTTTTTTTTGCATTAGAAAATTCAATAAACTTTTTAAACCACTTCAAAAACACTTCTGTAGTCATCCATCCATTAGCCTCAGCCCAACCACCAGGCGGCAAACCTAATTCGAATTCTTGTCGTTTCTTTTGCCGGGGGAAAATCAACATTGGAGGCATGAAATTCCCCGCAGCAGAACAACAAATTTCGGCCGTTACCGTGTTACCACGCTCAGCAGAAGTCAATACGCCCACCTGACGTTGTCCTCTATTTGCAATAATTCTTGAATGTTGTTTTGGAATTACCGTAATACCGGTCTCGTCGCAATTATAAATTCTTTCCTCAGTAATCTTATTATCAACTATAACTTGATTTAATAATGTAAAAAACTGCGCGACTGCTACTCTATTGAACCCCATCACACGTGCTCCAGAAGTTGCCTCGGGCTTTCTCAAGCTTAATTCCGGATGGCGCCTCATAAAACATTGTGCCCAATCTTCCCCTGCAATTTCTGTCTCTTCTTTAAATGGATGCTCACAACCATTTCGAACCGCTAGTTGATAGGCTAACCTTCTTAGTTCTTTCATTGTTAAACCAAACAGTCTCTTTTGCATATCCTTTAAATAAGTAACCAGTTCTAACTCTTGATCTTTAGTAAAAACACATTGATATTTGCCAGCTGTTTTGTCAACCACAGAATTTGGATCATCCTTGCGTTTTTTTACATATCTTTCTAATGTAGTTTGCGGAAGTTGAAACTGAACTGACGCCTTCTTGCAGCCCATTACGCCACTAATTACCGCATCTACTGCTAGCTCCATAGATTCAGTACTCCACTGAAGTCTAAGGGTCTTTTTAACATATTTTCGAACCATCTGAAAATAACACAAAACTCAAATTCAGATAGCTAAATAAAGCCCGGGCAGAATGGGTCTACCCCATTCCGCCCCACCCCGTTCTGCCCCAGATGTCCTTAATAAAAAAACATAACCTGGCCAGACACGCTTTGCCAATATCTTGAAGTATCCATGTCAAAAGATACTTAAAAACATGCCGTGTACAGTGAAATAAACAACAAGCCCCAAAACAAATAAATAATTAACTTACGTTGTGTTAAAAATGCCAGAAAGTTATACGAACACACACAATTTTACCACGTTTGGTCGAGAACACTCTAAACCGTTTGCTGTAACCGGTTTGCTGTTGCCGGCTGATGCGTGGCGTTCTGGTAAATGATAACAGAGGGTACTAGTAATATCGAGCGTCTGCAGCGGGAAATATAAAACCAACCCCGTTCTGCCCCGGTACCCTATTCCGCCCCGGTGTCCCCTACAACGAGTAGGTTCTGTGTCAGAATTAATGTTTTAAAATGCCTCCAGTAAGACAACCTAGAAATTTTAACCACAACCACAACAAGTTCAGTTGTCAGTTAGCACCTCTCACAAAATATTTTAGAAAAATATCCACTGGTATCCCTATCGTTTGCAGTCTGTACAACAATTACACGAAGCTGATTCTCCTCAGCATGTCTGATATTGTCAGTGGTTTCTAAATATCCTTGATGACTACTTATTGGAAAAAACTTTTTTGGCGGGCAAGGCCTGTTTTTATTTAGATACTTCGGTGAAGGCGGTGAACATTTCAATCATTTGTTCGGTATTCAATATTAAATGATCAAATTGTAATCACGTGTAGAATTTTTAAATAAAAATATGTATTTTCATAATTCATGTTTGCAAACAATAAGTAGGTAAAATGCTTAGGTATTCAGTAGATTATTTTTCATTGTAACTGACGAACCCTGGCCGCCATTTTACTTCTGAAGACGTCTGTAATTTGTTATGTTCATTTTAAGATGTGCCGCTCTGTATGAATTGATTTCTTAATTTGTTTGCCGCTTCGTCAGAATTAATATCGTTATTTTAATTGCAGTCGTATTTTGGGTTACCGTTTCACTATTTTGTTTTGTCTTTCGAAGCTTGAGATGTTAACAGTTTCTTTGTGTCAAAATTGCAGACTCTTGTTTTTTTTCTGCGCTCGACCTCGAACGCTCCCCAGAATTCACGTGTCCCTTATTCTAGAATATTTCATAATGTTTCGAAGTATGATGCAACCTTTTTGGAGGAAGGAGGGGTCCCGTTGCATTTTTAAGGCAGTCAATTTTCGATCTCTGATGGCTCCGGTCGCCCGTACGGGGGCCGTAAAGAAAGTCAGTGGAAGCTAAACCTTTGAGATTGACGGACGTAACTTGGAAGATAGTTTCTTTTCCTTCAGTGGCACCTCTGTTAAGTTTATCGTATTACCGTTTGCTGTAGAGCATAACCAAGTCGACTTACCGGTCGGATAAATAAAAATAACAGAAGGTTCGCTTTGATGTTGGACAGTTTAAGTTAATTGCTCCTGTCGAATTCAGTTCGGATCTTTGTGAAGTGAAAAGAAAAAAAAAGGAAATTGTGCAAGTGTTTTGCTAGAATTTGGTTCGTTCCCGTCGTCCGAAAAAGTCTCGCTTCTGTCTCCACGTCAACTGACCTAGTTGGAAACAACTTGGCACTCTACAGGGGCGTACCAGCTACATCTCGTCCCAACGCTGCCCCGAAGAACGTTGTCTTCCTCCTCTTTATTTTTTTCTCGACCCCGCAACCGGAAATCGCCGTCGTTGTGCCTGCCTCGTTTTAAGCCATCCACCGGAATTCAAAGTAAAAAAAAAAAACTTCCAGTTTTATGTTGTGACAAACAAACCTTTTTTTGCTCGCGTTAACTTGCAGACTTCAAATTTAACTTCACGCAATTACAAGAAAAAACGACCTTCAGTCGTCATATATGGTGTTAATTTGTTTTATAATAAAACTTACTAGATTATATTCTATTTTTGTGAACTTCAGCGTCATTGGTGTTTCGTAGCTGATTGCAGAACGTAAATCTCGTTGCACCAGTGGCGGCGAGTCCATTTCTCTGAACGTTCAAGAATATTAACCATGTAATTCAAACTTCTTGCGTTATAACTCGTGTCATTTTATTGTATTGTCATATTCTAACTATTTTATTATATGTGTTTTAAAGTTTGCTGTCTCTTATTGTGTCTTTTGTACTTGTGGGTGTAAGAATTTTGCAAGCTTTAAATATATATAGGAGGAGGCACAATCACGGTAAGTTCCGTTCTCGTAAGCTGTTGGCTTCTCGGCCTTCCACGAGGACCTACAACCAGCTGGATTTGGAAGGTGGCGCCCACTTATTTTGACTCGCCCTAGGACTAGGAAGATTTCCTCCCATAAGCGATTTTCACAAACTCCCCCTACTCCTCTGAGCTAAGCTGTAGGCCCTTTTCCATCAAGCTAGTTACGAATTGTGGAAAAAGCTCGATTGGCCCGTAACAAAAGAATTGGCGCCGCAACGTGGGCTTTTTTTTACGTCCGTAACAAATTGTCAGACATGCTAAGTTTATTATATAAGTTTTGTTGCTCCTTATTATCTCTACAAGATATTAATAATTGTGATGCCAAAAGGAAGAATTTGTTTAAAATTAGATTATTTATTTAACTAAGCAATATTAGGAAAAAGTATCCACAACGGCACAGAATTAACTTCTGAATTGATTGTCAAATGACAATTCAGAAACACCTTACTGTATACAATACAAAGAGCCAGAATTTTCTAATAACAAACCCAGACACTCGTAGTTTAGTAACAATAATTTTATTAAAAATACAAATTTCTACAAAATGTTAAAACACCAACGTATTATATACATATTTCTGTTTTGTTAACAATTTTAAGTTTCTATATTCTATACTAAAACCATGAATGTCTGCCTATTATTTTATTGGGAAGTCTAAAATTGAAGCTTTTTACAATCTGTTATAATTTACAATGTTTGTAAAGGCACAAAACTAGGATGTAGGAGCAAACAGTCTACATCAACTGATTAAAAGCAGACATCCATAATGAAGCACCAATAAATTATTTTACAAATTAAAACATTACTTTTAATATCAATTTTTGTCTTGACTAAGTTCTAACATATGCGATACTAAACATACAAATTTATATTAATTACGAAATTAATGATTGTGCTACACAATTCTTGTAATCTTAGCAATAAGATTGAACAAAAATGAAAAAATTAATTACACATTTGCAAGAAGTAAAGTTGCATTACAAACGTCTAAGCTAATTCTGTGATTAAATAACATTCCAAATTAAGTAGATTAATTACATTTTAAGATTGTTTAAACTCCTAATAAGGCATATAATTTGTTTTATTACATTTACTTTTGTTATAATAATCGTTGCAGTTTAGTTTATTTATTGAAACTTACATGTACGCAACTGGAAGACAGAATAAACTATCAGTAACAATCATTACCAACTATATCAGCAGAACAAAATTAATTTAATAATTATGGGTTGAATTAAATAACTTATAATCCTATATTATGGCAGTGTGTAAAGCTCTATTAACTAATATTTAAAATTAACAATTGGTTATAAACGGATATATTAAAAAAAAACTACCTGTTCAATATGCACTTATGCTAGCAAAATAAAACTATACTCAATACAGAACTCGCACATCATTACAAAAAAATAATACTTTTCTGCTGAAGTAACATTGTTGTACAATTAAACTCAGCATTATAATCGTAAAGTCGGGGAACTTCTCCAATAACTATGGATTTAAACTTTGTAATCTCCTGGGTGTCCTAAATCTTACACTCTAGGTAATTATTTCTCGTACAGTAAAAGAGGAATCGATAAAAAAGAAATAATTATTTCTGTTAACAATAAAAAAATAAAGTCCTTACAGTGTACATATTTGTAAATGGATAGTTATTTCCATATATCTTAAAAATTTTATTATATAAGTCCTGCCCAAATAGTTAAATTCACAATCCGCGATTTTGCACTATAATAACTCGTGAATCTGTTAAAGCAGCGTAAATGCCCTGCAATTCCTACATCGGAATGGAAAATATAAAGAAATAGAAAAATCAGTAAATATGTGCGGACAACAGTTTATCCTTAATCTGAGTGTAAATTAGCAATTTCCAATTTTTGATAGAGTGAGTCAACTTCACTGAAGTGAAGCTTGTATAATAGTGTTTAATTGCATGGCTAAAAGGAAATGAAAAGCTGTTATCAAATAATCAGTGAAATATTTAAACCAAAAAAATTATTGTTTACAATCTGGAAATGTCACATATGATTTAATTAACAGTTTTTAAAATAATATGAAACATATTTGCATTGGAGCGAAATATGGGACACTGTATAAACTGAATCAATTAGTGTATAATGCTTAAATGTATTTAAATAAATGTTAACTGCTATTGCTTAACGCTTCGTTTGTCATCCAAAGTATTATTAAGTTAAACCAATGTAATTATTTTGTAAAACACCTCCAAAGCTTTAGAGGAGCTAAAACTTACAGCTTAATAAAGTAATAAAAATAAAACAACATACATCCGCAGTGCAACTTTTTAAGTTGGAGTCATTTTCTTAGGTGTAGCCTCATGCTGGCGCCTCAACCTCCTACGGAATTCTATGGGAAGCTTCTCGTAGCATTTTTTGCACGCTGGTTTCAAATCAAACTCGTAGAACTTTGTCTTCTGGTTCATCTTCTGATCACAAATAGAGCAAGCAAAATGGTGAACACACCAAGCTTTGTTTAAAGCAGTAAACACTAAAAGAAGAACAATATAAGAACAGATAGGTTGAAGATTAATATTAACATACCATCCCCGGCAATAACTTGGTTGCACACAAAGCAGAGGTTACCAAACAGTTGATGGTAGTGAGTCTCGCAATAGGCCAAACCTTTCTTCTCGTAGTGCCGATGGCCAAAGAAGGGTTTTTCGCATTTGGCACACACAAAATGCTGTAACATAAAAGCAATTTGTACAAAAAATACTCCAAGTACTCAAAAAAATAAAACCTATACATGGAAATCACTTTAAGCTGATGGTCAAGTGATCAATACAAAAAGTGTATAAAAGCAAATTAATTTTTTTTATTAAATTCTAGACTAAAACCATGTTTATTTGTGATGCCCCATAATCCAATTTTATAGTTAAGGTTTTTATTGTCTAATGCTTCGTAATTTTCGTTTAAAAAACAAAAACAATTTAAGTTAAGGAGTCATAGAGAATTTAGTTTTTAGAACAACAAACGCCTGTTTGTACTTAATTAAAATTAAATCAGGACGAAAGAGGTAAATTAGTTATCATTTATAACAAGAATAATACTGGTTGATGTCCAAAGGTCTCATAATGGGATAAGTGATTAACGTAGTAAATAAAACAAAGTCGAATCCCACAAACGTAATATATTGATTAATGAAATAAAAATTATTCGTAAACGTTTTCAAGGCGGCAGCGCCCCATCTTCAGACTACAAAGTAATAAATAATGCTAAACAATGTCAAAAAAGAAAAAGCAATGTACACTTACCGAGTAAGTAGGAAAAAAATTAATTACAAAAATATGAAATAACGTGATACATAACCAAACAATAATTCATCAGTCAAAAACTGAATTAAAAAGCGACATCGAAAATAAATATAATTCTAAAAACACTTAGTATATCACGTGAAATTACATTTTGAATTTGAAATGCATAAAACCCATACTTAGGGCTAGATGAACGAGAATAATAAAATATCAAAAAACCACAGCAGCCAAGTGTGAATACCCCTTAAATTCTTTCATTACTAGAGTTCGTGCCGAACTGTTCCAATCGAGAGATGTTTTGAAATCCCTTAACCACAATTACAACAACCTATTGGTTATGAATCCGTTAATTCCGAGGTTATACAGTTTACCCAAGATACATAAACCAGAGATTCCTATACGCCCTGTGGTCTCTTATATTAACACCCCAGTTTATAAAGTGACTTCTTTTCTTAGTTCGTTTTTACCACATTACATAACTTACCAAACAAATTATTCAATTAAGAATTCATGTGAACTTATCACTTCTCTTCATACTGTTTCACTACCTCCTCAATTTCTTTTGGTTTCTTTTGATGTTACCAATTTATTTCCTAGTGTTCCTAAATTGGCATGTTTCGATATTATCTCAAATTTCTTAAATCAATCTGAGTTGTTAGATACTCAGGTGTCCACGATCCTCAATCTAATTAAACTTTGTTTTCAACAGGTTTTTTCTCTTTTAACGGCTCGGTTTACACTCAAATCACAGGTCTCCCCATGGGCTCTTGTTTATCTCCCTTATTAGCCGACATTTTCAAGAATAACCTTGAGGTCAAAAGTATCTTTAAACATCCAACCTTATGCAAATATTTTCTTTATTGGAAACGCTATGTTGGTGACATTTTTGTTATTTTTAAGGGTTCTATAGCTGACCTTAATTTATGCTTAGACATTTTGAATGATCTGCATAAAAATATAAAATTTACTTTTGAAATCGAAGTTAATGATTGTCTCCCCTTTTTGGACATTTTAGTTACCCATTGTGACAATAGTTTAAAATTTAACATTTACGGAAAACCGTCTACTACTGACCACGTTATTCCTTTTGGTTCAGTACACCCTCTTAGTCATAAATTAGCCTCCTTCAGGTTCTTTTTTCATCAATTGTTTTCTTTTCCTCTTGGTCAACAAGAATTTAACAATGAACTCAATATCATTCATCAGATAGCTTACAATAATGGTTATCATTCAGATATTATTAATAGCTTGTTTTGTAAAATTCAAAAATCTTACCAGATTCGTCAATCTACTTATTTGGATATTACTAGATCAGTTCCTTCCTTGAAATATTTCTCCCTACCTTTTGTGGGCCCTCTATCTGTTAAACTAAGTAATATTTTCAAACGTGTCAATATAAAGATCTCTTTTTCCGTACCCACCACTTTAAATAAATTATTAGTACGTAACAAAGATAAAATAGAACTTCACTTGCGTTCAGGTGTGTACAAAATTCTTTGCAACAGTTGCCCGGCGTTCTATATAGGGCAAACTGGCAGATCCTTTACCACTAGGTTAAAGGAACATAAAAATATAATTAAAAACAATTTAGTTACGGTTGTTTCCAACATTATTTTCAAATCTGCGTTTGCTAATCATTGTGTAAGTGAAAATCATAATATTAACCAAACTTTAGATTTCGAAGTGTTACACATATGCGATAAAGGGTTACAATTAAATTTACTTGAGATTTTTGAGATTAATAAAGCAATGAAAACTTATAAAGACAACCCAGGTTATATTCTTAATGATATAACTTTTAATAATTTTCCCTACATATTTAATAGTTTAACGTAGCTTGTTGCCTTTTTCCGTTTCTCGGGATTTAGAAGTTTGTTGCTTATTTTATGTTATGACATATGTTCTTTCCCTCTAGTTTATGAGTTTAGTACTTTTGGAGGTAGTCAAGTTTCACACCTTTATAGTTTGCTTTTTAATTTTGTATCGTTTATGTGTAGATGTCGCTAGTTTTCGGCATCTTCTTTACGAATTTGTATTCACACATGGCTGCTGTGGTCTTTTGATATTTAATTATTCTCGTTCATCTAGCCCTAAGTATGGGTTTTATACTAAGTGTCTTTAGAATTATATTTATTTTCGACGTCGCTTTTTTTAATTCAGTTTTTGACTGATGAATTATTGTTTGGTTGTGTATCACGTTATTTTATATTTTTGTAATTAATTTTTGCCTAATTACTTGGTAAGTGTACATTGCTTTTTCTTTTTCTGACATTGTTTAGCACTATTTATTACTTTGTAGTCTGAAGATGCGGTGCTGCCGCCTTGAAAACGTTTACGAATAATTTTTATTTCATTAATCAATATATTACGTTTGTGGGATTCGACTTTGTTTTATTTACTACGTTAAGAATAATACTATTATAATTTTTTAATTACAACTTTTTAAAGACTATTCTATGCACCAATATGTAAAGTCTATATTCTTAAAGCTTTGAAAATTTTCTCCTCAACCACTAAAGATCCAGATTATCATCACAAAACTAATAAGCAAAATAATGTGCAAGTGATACAAGAATTAATTTCTGACTAAATTAGTTAAACCCCCATTATAATAGATATGCTTATTAGATTGCCTATTACATAGCGATTTGGTAGAAAAATTACCACATTTAAGCTGGAAGAAAGCATATTATATTCCATACTGGCACCAAAAATAATTATAAAATGCCCAAGTGCTGCATTAAAAAAGAATGTACTAGTAATTGTCACATACTTAGTGTGCACGTATTATTTAACATACATCTTGTACATATCTTGACAAGCCACGATTATGTGAATAAAAAAGTTTTTCAAATTTCATGTGCAAGTATCATAATTTAATAAGATTCACTTCCTGCAATTTACATTTATTTTTTCCTGAAAATGTGTAATGAATTAATAACCCTATTTTCATTATACAGGGTGGCCCAATGAAAACGAAACAGACCCGATTTTCGTATTTACTGTCATTTTAAAAAAATCGCTCGGACTTCTCAATTTTTGTTTTGAGGGGGAAACTTTTTACTTAATTTTCAACCTTGTCATTTCAACCCCTAGGGGCGGTGAGCTTCACCCATAAAATTTTAAAACAAAAAATGTGTCGAGTGATACATTTTAAAGGGCATTAAATTCTCGGTTTAACGCTTCCCAGTTTTTCAAATTCGGTTTAGTAGTTTTCGAGAAAATGCCTTTTAAAGATAGTAACCCGCCAAAAACCAATAATTCATGATTTTTCACTTTTACCATAATTTACACCAGTAATGTTTCATTAGGTCCCGGGTTGCGCACATTCGTCGCCCGTTCACGTACGATCAGGAGAGTTAGCAGCGTGGTCTCCGGTCAGTCCTTGGATGGATGACCCGAAGGTTGCGTTAACGCGGCGCCTCTCTCCCATGAGGATTGATCACTATGGGAGAGTAGATCAACAACTCCCCTTATGGGGGAGGCCCTTGCCCAACAACGGGATGACGCGGGCTAATTTAAAAAAAAATGTTTCATTGATTAAGAAATTTACCTTAACTTTCACTTTATTATATGTTCAAAATATCCATCTCGATCCTACTTTAGGTAGCCATAAACTGACAACAATTGCTGGCATATCCCATGCTAGCATTCAAAGAATTTTAAAAGCCCATAAATTCCATCCGTATAAAATCCACCTTGTCCAAAAATTAAACGACGATGACTTTGATAGACGTTTGGGTTTTTGCAAGGGTATGAGTGAACGGATAATTAATAACCCAAATTTGCTTTTTAACATTTATTTTTCGGATGAGTTTTCGTTTTTGTGGGCAGCCTAATTGCTAGTCTCTGTTGGACCAATGAAAACCCGCACATATTCCATGAAGTTCACACTCAAAATCCTCAAAAATCAAACGCGTGGACTGGAATTTATGGCAATCGCATTGTTGGTGCTTTTTATCTACCAGGAAATCTAACATGAGTAATGTATTTGTATTTTCGAAATCACGTCGATCCAGCAATAACTGAAATTATACTTCAACAAGATGGAGCACCTCCACACGATGCCCTTGCAGTTCATCAGTATCTGGACAAAACATTTCCTCATGGATGGATTGGCCGAAGAAGAGCAATGGTGAGACCTGCGAGGTAACCAGATTTAACCCCTTTAGACTTCTTTCTGTGGGGCCATATAAAAAGTAAAATTTATAGTACTCAGCCAGAATCCAGAATGATTTGCGTCAACGGATCAACAATGAATGCCGGCAAATTATACCAGAAATGCTTCAGAACGTCCGAAACCGTTTTCAACAAAACCTGTACCTACTACTATGTATGGATGCTGGAGGTCAATATTTCAAACATTTAACATTTAATATAGTGAAAGTTAAGGTGAATTTCTTAATTAATAAAACATTGCTGGTGTAAATTATGGTAAAAGTGAAAACTCATGAGTTATTGGTCTTTGGCGGGTTTTACTGTCTTTAAAAGGCATTTTCTCGAAAACTACTGATCCGAATTTGAAAAACTAGGAAGCGTTACAATGACAATTTAATGCCCTTTAAAACGGTGTAACACTCGACCTGCTTTCCCATTTAAACGTTTAGGGGCGAAGCTCACTACCCCTAGGAGGTTGAAGTGACAAGGTTGAAAATAAACGCAAAAAATTTCCCCCTCGAACAAAAATTGTTGGGTACAAGCGATTTTTTTAAATTTTTAAATATGAAAAATTGGGTCCATTTCGTTTCATTGGCCCATCCTGTATAAACAAAACAACAGCTAAAGTAGTATGTTTCTACATTTAATATTGTCAGATGAGTCTCCATTTCATCTGCTTTCAAATAAGAAAAACGTAATGTTTCAAAATCTTTAAATTTTTAATACAGTGTAGCGACGCAAACTACCCTGCGAAATTCCCAGAGAGAATGCTGAACAATAGCAGCCACATTCCTCTGGTGAAAACGCGTACTTTCCGATGCTGCCGATGTAAATCATTTTTCCCTTATAAGATAGCGCGGGAAGGTAAGCAAAACCATTCCAGTACAGCAGCAGTGAGCTTGCAGTTATTATTGTTATTTTCTCTCGTGATTTTGTTATCTGGAAATTGTTGTTATTTGTTGTAAATAAATTGTTGCATATACGTGGTAGTTTTCCTCACATATAAGCTACCAAAACAGAATATGTAAATAGTAATAGCAATAAAGGACTCTCTGTATGTGGGACATTTGGGCCAATTGCGAAATAAAATTTAAGTTTTAGTAATTTTGCAAAACAGAAGAATGTTAAGTTTAAAATGTATCTAGCATACTGCAAAAAATATTTTTAAAAGAAGAATTATTTTAGCATAAGAATAACTAATACTAGTTCAGAAGAGGTGGTTCTGAGTCACACACAGACTTAAGGCATCATGGAAATGTTAGCTAACACACAATATTATATTTAGCAAATGTCCGTTTGGTTGTTGTATACACTCATTTTTCGTAATAAAAATGTTGTAAGATATGTCATCAACAAACTTTTTTTCATACATCACCTTATCCGATTCTTTTTTTAGTCTTTCCTGAACTTCTACCTCACTACATCTTACAGGTTTCCCACCTTACCCTATCTATCTTCCTTTTCCTTTGTTTATTCTAGCTTTTCTTACTCACATTATCTTATACTTATATCTTATACCTTACCCAACCTACTCTACAATTTTCTGCCTTCATCCACCTACTTTCTATTTCTCCAAAACTTTGCTTACATTCCTCTACAACACTTTACATTTTCACTATCACGTACCACCCACTTCTTCCTTTATATAATCCTTACGTAAGCCTTCCTCTCTCATTTTCTGAGATTACCCAGGACTTTCTTACCTTACATGTGTCCTGTTTCATGCAACCCACACTACCTCTTTCTGCTCAATGTCTTATACTTCCCCAATTCCTTGATTAATATCCTGTTAAATGCTTTAGGCCTGTATGACGTAGCACAGAATTTTGTACAAAACTTGGTCAAAGTGTTTTTATAAAATTCAGTGTTGTGTCATACAGCAAAATTTTGTACTAAATTCTGTAGATTCATGTTCTAAAACCTACAGAATTTTGTACAAACGAGCAATTTTTAGTGTTTATTAACAATCACAGAAGGCAGAGAAGAAGATGTTTACCCCGCCTGCCGATACATCGCGTACTTTCTCTTATCTCGCTCGCGGTCTTTATTGCTGCAGCTTGTTTGCTTTGTCGTCCATTCATGTAAAATAAATAAATAAAAGCACTACAAACTTGTGGATTAACCCAATATTATAAAATCTTGTTAGAATTCTACTTTATCGACAGCCGCATGATTATTTTGACAGTTTTCTCAAAAATGCCAATGTAATTTGCACCTATTTGCGCATGCTCGCAGACAGAATTTTGAACAAAAGTAATACAGACCTTGCTTTACATTTTCCCTTATGTATCCTAGATTTTCCCTACTATCTTCTGCTCTACTTTATGTAACACTTTTCCTATCTTGCTCTATTCTTTCCTTAACCTTCTTTACCCCACCTAATTTTATATTTTCCCTAACTTGCCCTTTGCTGAACTTCTTCGAACTCACTGTATCTTACAGGTCTCCTACCTTACTCTATCTATCTTCTTATTCCTTTATTTCTTCTAGCCTGTCTTAGTCTACCCTACACTACCCGACTCTCCTCTATCCTGTCAACTTTCTCTAGCCCACATTATTTTATTCTTCACATTATCCAACCTACTCTACACTTTTCTGCCTCCACTTCGCCTACTTTATATTTCCTCAACGTCTTCCTTACCTTTCCCTACACTGCTTTACATTTTCCCTATTGAATACCAACCACTTCTTGCTTTATATCAGCGGTTCTCAAACTTTTTTGGTGACGGAACCCTTTTAAAAAAAACTAAATTTTTAACGGAACCCTAAACCCTAAAGCCCTAAACTAAAAGCAAAACCAGTTATATGTGTATTGTATGATTGCTTACTAACTTACTACTTACTGAGTAAGTAGTAAGTTAGTAAGCAAATGATAAAACTAAGTTCATTTAATGGGAGGCATGAAATTGTTTTTTATTCCTCATCAACTGGGTAATGTCAGGCTTGCTAGAAGAAAGTTGAATTCTCATGTCTGGTTCGGCATCCAGTCTATTGCGGTATTTTGTTTTTGTAGCTGTATATGCTGAAAATCCCGTTTCACACAAGTACGTTGTTGGGAACGGCAGAAGAACATTCAAAGCCTCTGTGGCAAGTTGTGGATATTCATCACGAACCCTGCACCAAAAATCATTCAGTGAAATTGTTTTGAACAATGATTCCATGCTTGTGTCTGATGTCATTTCTAAAAATGATTCGTAGATCTGATTTGACATATTTTCGGGCTTCTGCAAATTTGTTGAAAAAGGGTTTTGAATCCATGAGTTTATTTTCAGTTTCGTATTCTGTTCTTCAGGAATGTAAGATTTAAAAGTCGCTCGCAGATCGCATTGAAATATTTCTGTACCGCCAAGACTAAGGTGACTAAGGAACTCACTTAGCAATAAAAAGCTTTCTGTTTCTCTCTTACCAAAACAAGTAATCCAAAAATCTAATTTTCTTTTAAAGGCGGTTATCTTGTTGTTAGCATTGAAAACTGTTGTCTGTTTTCCTTCTAGTGACAGGTTTAATTCGTTAAGTTTTCCAAACATGTCTGCTAAAAATGTTAGAATATTTTTCTTGCGTCCACTGTCTGTTTTGTAATGCCCTACTGAATTTATTAATATTGACAATTTTGGGTTTTAGCTGCTGCTGTGTGACGGGCAGAAATAACCAGCTTTTATCCGACAAACGGTCTTTTAAATTTAAATTAAAAGGAATATCTGTAAGAAAAGCTTGTAATTCTGTTCTTAGTTCAAAAAGCCTTGTCAAAGTTTTACCCGAGACAACCATCTCACTTCAGTATGGAGCAGTAGTGTTTTATGATTGCTACCATAATCTTCACACAATATTGAGAACAATCGGGATTGCAGTGGACGTGACTTGACAAAATTAATTATTTTTACCGCCTCATCAAGAACCAATTTTAGATTTGGCGGCATTTTCTTAACCGCGAGTGATTGTCTATGCAGGATGCAATGGCTGGAACTACAATTTGGCGCTTTCATTTTTATTCGTGATACTGCTCCTGCTGTTCTACCTGTTATTGCCTTGGCTCCATCAGTACAAATATCGATGCAATCATTCCAAACGAGTTGGTTTTCTTCAAAAAATATGTTAATCGTGTTAAAGATTTCTTCTCCGGTTGTGTTTGTAGGCAGCGATGAGCACATAAGCAAGTCTTCTTGGAGTGAATGTTTATATGGATATCGCACAATTACTAGCAAGATGGGCAGTCCAGCAACATCAGTCGACTCATCCATTTGCAAGACGGATTTGTTATTTTGAAGCCGTGCAACCAGTTCTTGTTTTATGTATCCTGCGAGATCCCCAATCCGGCGCGAAACTGTATCGTTCGAAAGCGGTACTGTAGAAAGAGGTTGTTCAGATTTTTCGTCGAGCATACATTGTGTTATGTCTTCCACACACGGTTTTATTAACTTTTCAGCGATAATGTGAGCTTCTCCTGCTTGGGCAATGCGGTAACTAACCAAATACGACGCTTCCGTGGCCTTTTCATTCACAGTCCGAGTCGCATACGTCATAGTTTTTGGCTTCTTAATAATTGTTCTTTTTTACGTACAAAAAATTCTTTACTCTTGTCTTTGAAGTCGGGATGCACAGTTTCTAAATGTCGGCGCATCTTAGCAGGTACCATCGAACTATTAGGAAGGAGTTTGCTGCACAACATACAGAGAGGTGAGCCGTTGGTATCAACAAATCCGAGATTAATGTATGATTCGTCATACTTTCGTTTTTTCGCCTTTCGTGTGTCATTAGATGTTTTACTACTTGAACTTGAAACCATAGAACTAGAACTTGACGCCGTCATATCACCTTGATTTGAATTTGACACATCATCCAAACGAACCACTTGTGAACCCTCCGTGGATGATTTTATTTTTATTGCAACACCTTTAAGCCAACGCTCCATTCTTCTTTAACACTAATTTGATTTGGCTAATTTTGTGATAAATAGAATCTCTTCACGCACGAAATACAAGACTTTACAACCACTACGAACAACACAAGCGAACATAAAATACTGAGCGTGGTGCGAGTAAATTTTGCGGTACGTTGCTTGATTAATTAATTCTCCGCGCCAAACAATCCTCCTTTTATATTATACAACCATCGAAACATCTCGAATTCCCCAGAAACTTCGCGCAGCCAGACGATTTTCTCCGAACTTCGCGTCAGCGAGAAGCGGCGCGACGAACCGAGGTCATTCGATTGCTTATAGTCCGGGAGCGAATGGTGGCGTATGTGTAACATTTCGATGTAATAGGCCGGGCGCTTAACAATATATTATACTTTATTCTTATAGGTTCCACTTTAATACATGTATTCATTTTATTATGGCTGCCGGCGGAGCCCTACCGGAGGCTTTGCGGAGCACCGGGGCTCCGCGGAGCACACTTTGAGTAACGCTGCTTTATATCATCACTTAAAGACTTCCTCTCTCATTTTCTGAAATTTCTCAGCCCCTTACTTTAAATTTTTCTTATCTTATGCAACCCTTTCTTCTTTATCTCTTATACAGGGTGTTTTTTAATGACTGAGGAAAAGGCGGGAACATTTAAAATGAAATTTAGTAATTTACTGCTTTTAGGTTTCTCACTAGGGGTCTGTCACTAGAAATCTGACATTTTTGTTCATAGCCGTTCGTGAGCGAATTTATTTTTTTCCCTTGTTTTCTTGCGTTTAACGTCGTATATTGCTAGCTTTTTCCATAAAATCAGTTCTTTTCAGAACCTAATAGCTGTCATTATTCTTACAGGTAAGTTTTGAAAACAAAACATTGCGGCATATTTTATAGGTTAATTTTGTATTTACAGTAGAACATTTTAGTCTATAATTTATTAGAATGGCGTTTAATCAGAAACAAGGCGCACTTCTTCTAATGGCACATTTTCGAAGTGGTTCTTTAACCGAAAATGGTGCCTGGATGTATTCTGTTCAGTCAACGCTTTGAAGAAAAACATTGCATCTGTAAGAGAAAAAGTTCTGGAAGGCCCAGCATTTTAACTGACGAAGTTGTTGCCGATATAAATCCTTAAATTGGCAGCCCAAGCAGGTTTACATTATAAACGTCTTATGTTGATACTAAGAAATTTGTTTAGTTTTAGGAGTGTCAGTGCATCCGTATAGTTTCCGTTGTACAGCACCTTCACGAAACTGATTATGGGCGCAGAATAGACTATTGTCAATGGTTTAGTAATACTTTAAATGATGATTTGCTGAATTTGACTTTCTATACCGACGAAGCATGGTTTCATTTGTCTGGCTATGTAAATACCCAGAATTATCGAACATGGGTTACAGAAAATCCACATACTTTTGTAGAAACTGACTTACATCCTATTAAAACTGGTGTGGGTGGCCATGTCAAGATAACGAATAATAGGACCAATATTTTTCTATGAAACAATCAATGCTGAGAACTATCGATGACTTATTTTAGAACCTTTACTGAATTTACTTCACGACGATAAGCTGCAACTGGGTTATTTCCAGCAAGATGGAGCCACAGCATATACAGCAAGAATCACTTTGCATTATTTGGAAGAATTTTACGGTGATCGCCTGATAAGTCAAGGAAGATGGCCAACACGTTCCCCTGATCTGACACCACTAGATTTTTATTTATTTGGTAGCTTAAAAGATAAGGTTTTCAGAAACAGATCAGCTGATTTACATGAATTAGAAGAAGCAATTAGAATTGAAATCGAAAACATTACACCAAACGAGCCACGAAATGTTTTTGACAATATGAAGCGAATAGTGAATCTATGTCTTGAAATTAATTCATCATTTCCAACATTTATTATAAGACGCTAATAAATTGTGTAGCTGTTAAGTTATATTAATTGTTGTAAATTAAACTAGCAAACTTTTCCTAACTTTTGTTGAACAAAATGTTCAAATAATAATTGTTGTACTTTATGTTCCTTTCTTGTTTATAAAATTATTATAAGATGGGTAAATGGGCCTTTCTGTTTTTTATTTTCATATCGATAATTATTTGAATAGTGTTTGCAATTTATCTGTGTACGCCACTGGAGACTCTAGTTCTGATGTAGGGTGTAGTGAGTGGGGATGAGTATAATAAGTTGCCTACATCACAATCCTCAGTCATTTACAAACACCCTGTACTTCCCCGATTATTTTCTTAATATTCTGTTAAACCTATAACTTTACATTTTTCCCTTATGTATCCTAGATTTTCCCTAATTTCTTCTACCTAACTTTAAATAACACTTGCCCTATCTTGCTCTATTCTTTCCGTAACCCTCTTTTTACCTTGCCTTATATTATATTTTCCCTAATTTGCCATTTCCTGAAGCTGCCCTGATTGCACTTTCTCCTACCTTACCCAATGTACATTAGTCTTTTCTTCCTTTATCTCTTATATTTCTCTGAGTCTTAAGTTTCTCTAAAACAGTTTACAATTTTTCCATCTTATCCTAGATTTTCACTAATTTATTCTAGCCCATTTTATGTAATACTGCCCCTACCTTACGTTACCCTTTCCTAAACTTCTTGTGCTCTGTTCAATGAGCCTTTCAACAAACAGATGACGCAATTAAAAATAAACATTTCTTACTTCAACATGCCAATGTTTTCCAAGGGCAGTAACAACTCGCTCTTCAATGGGTCTGCGACAAGCACCACAGATTGGAATACCCATTTTGTCATGGCAGCGAAGACAATACAGTTCATTCATATCATTGTTGGCAAATCCAGGTCTGCTGCGCACCTCCCTGGCGCTGCTGTCCAATTCAACCCCACAAGCCGTACAGTTGAAATGGTACGGGTGATAGACTTCACCCCTGAACTTCAAGGGCTGATCATCAATCAAGCCACTGTAAAAGCGTTTATTTAAAAGCTTTAAGGACTTGGGTGATACTTACTTACTGGCACTTATGGCACACATATTTGCCCAAACCAACAGCCTTAACTTTGGCATTGCATTCATGGCACAGGGCCCGCCCGGCGTTGCGAATAAATCCTGAGTCGGCTAATTCACCCGTGCACATTTCACAGCGGAAACAATCGGGATGCCAATTTGCATTCATTGCTTTTATGACCCTACCAATGACGAATTCGCCACATTTCCCACAACAGGGTGCAAAGAGTACTTGGAAGTCATGCTCACAGTATTTACGGTTTTCAAACTCATAAAATACACCCTCTTTAAATGGCCGGAAGCATTGGGCACATCTAAAATTAAAACTATAGTACTTGGGGGTAAAACATTTCAAAATACGCGTACACAAAGCACTGTTGATGCCACAGCTCGCCTGTAGAGTTGACAATCTTCTCGTGTGGTTCAAAACCTTCCCCACATCGGGAGCAGCTCATACTATCGAATGACATCCCTCCTGTTAAGCTGGAGAAACAAACAGAAATTTATGTACAAATTAGGACAGAACCTTGTTAAACAGAACATGAATGCAATAAAAATACAACAAAAACGTGAAGCTAAGCAGAGTTTGATTTGGGCGATTTAAAAATTACATCACTCACAACTGAGCTCTAGCAGCCGGGTCTCTCGCAATCAAATACCTAGGAATGACATCAGGTTTTAATACCGACATGTTATTAAAAGATTCTTGCGATTCAGTAGTGCTTTGCGAATACTGGCTTAAATCATCGTAATCGCTCTCAGTATGGGCATCTGTTAGATGTTCTCTTGATTCAGCTCGCCTCTTGAAGAGCCTACTTTGGCCCAAAGGCTGTAGAGGCGGCACATCAGGAGAATAGTCTTGCGGTAAGTTAAAACTTCTATACATTTTAATTTGTTGTATCAACAAAAATTTTAGACTGGCAACCAATTTAGACTTGTTTTGGAGAACCAACCAAGAAGGTATGATAAAATTTTGTTGTAATAAAATGATAGAAGGTGTAAATCTATGGAGAAACCGTTAAAGTATCACAGATTAGAGTTATCTCTACTCTAATATTTGATCAGTGATGTTTATTGGAGTGTTCTAGAAGGTTATAATGTAATGAATGACGTTCCGGGACAAGAAATGGAATTAACATAGAATTAGGGTAAAAAATACAGTCTATTTTATAAAATCGCCCAAGGCTGTGGCTTTTTTAGTTTTTGTTTCCGTCCTAATATATCCTACATAATCTTAAATCGGCGATTCTCTTACATAATCTCGTGTTAACTAATTTATTCTTAGTGCCACCCGTTTTTATGTCAGTAATATCTTTTTTAAATGCATGCTATGATTTGTTTGTTTTCGGATTTGCTTTTCATCTATCTAAACATTTCATAGGGTAGCATAGAAGAAACTGGTTTTCTTGTGGAAATCATGTTTGTCTTTCTTTACAATTTGTTAACACTGTAATGTCCAATCACAAATCATCATCCAAATACTGAACGTATACATTTAAATCACTAATCTATGTTTATCAAAAAATGCCCCTTAAACATCTTGCAGAGCATTTGTAACATTTAGAAAGCTGTTTGAAGCTCCGAAATGAAAGTTTCACGCAGTAAAACAATCCATGTATCAAAAAAATCATCCAAATTATTTACTCTTTTAGGTTTATTATACATTAACTGAAGATGACTATGTAAGTCCTAGATCTCGCTCAATCAAAATAATAATAATTTTTTTGGTATTTTTATTATCATAGTATATTATTATACGAGTTTCATAAGAGGGCCTATTGTAGCATGCGTGGGACAATGGAACAAGTGCTACAATGCCCGTTATGAAACGAGTACAATATACTATTTTATCTACTTTGAGTTACTGATTATGTAGAAATTCAAAATTTCTGATATTAAAAATGTGGCATTACCGAATCTAGGGATTTTTGGGCGTAACGTTGGCGATTTGTCAAGTGACATTTGACAGCGCCATCTAACGGGCAAAGTGTCAATTTCGTTGTTCTGACATTTGAATTAGTTTAAATTTGAAAAATTTAAATAACTTGAAAAATTGTTTAATTAA